>JAAAKL020016303.1:0-11091 GCA_010016065.2 Carybdea cf. marsupialis auct. non (Linnaeus, 1758) | reverse complement strand
TTTTTATTTAAAGAAGTTATTGAGATAATCATGCGTGAAACTACCAATTTCAAATCTGCCCAAAATTTCAGATTACAAAAACGAGCAGAATATGTTGTGTCCTTCTAAGTTGAAATGACTCTGTAACTCCTATGTCTACAGCTATATTGAACATTTTTTGATCCTAGTCTTCGTTACAAGTCGACATTAAGTACTTTAAGATATTTGTTCTCAGCAAAACCAGTCAACCGTTGAAATTATAATTTTTTTGTCGGTCAGCATTTATTATAAAGAAACCAGACAAACGTTAGTGGATGACGCAACCACTGTTACAACTTCTCACGCACCTTATAACATATTCTTGATATCAAAAGTGCAGTAAATGTGTTGGAGAGTTACAAGGACCCCATATAAGGAAGGCGTTATTGAGCAACCGAATCTCTCTGGACTGCTCTGGTTGTGACTATGCCGATCTTAGAATCTTGCGTTTCTCTAGCCTTTGAACCGACCATCTAGTCCCTATTCCATCTGCCCTGATGCCCTTGCCCTTAGAAAGCCGCCCACCAGCAGCTGAACTCGTTACCTCTTTTATGTTATGTCTCGCATAAGATGGTGGAAAAGCCTTGATCTTTACTATTATTTACGGGTCACTTATATATAGTCTACTTGATAGGTTTAGAGCTTTCAGATCAGAAGTGAACGTAAAATATTGCTATTCTTAACTTCCTTCCTGAAACGATTAAAGTTTCAAAATATGTCAATGGATTTGCTCAGAGGCGTACCACTGTCATTTTGAACTGCGGGGAACTCTAAGGTCGTTCAGAAACTTCACTCTTCTTTGACGCTATCAATATTCTTAAGAATAATGAAATATATCATTGCGAAATCTATTAATTGACTGATTATGAAGTAAAGTACACTTTAAAAATGCTTACTTGCCCACAACTCCACTATTGGATCCTTTTCAATTAAAAGTCCTCTGGAGGAACCATAGCATCCAGTTTCGACCCCTTCTCTTAGACTGCATTATGCTGTGGCGGGGCCCCTTCATTTTGAGGCTTCAGTTTAATCCGTTTTGGCTTGTCAGTTGGTTTGCTACCTTGCTGCTCTGCACAATCCTTATCATCTCTCTTTAGCCATATATAGAACAAGGATTTTTTCACCGTGTCCTGGATCTCTGTGATCATTTTCTTGATCTCTCTTGTGTAGAAATAAAACTTTCTCTGTCATATCTTACCAGCTCCTTGTCAACGTGTCCTTTGTATCCAATTGGCACGTGAAAATATTCGGTTCCAATCCAATATATATCACAGTCCTGAATCAACCCTTCGAACCGTTCTACTTTCCTCTCCTCTTGCTCTGCAATATTGGTTTCGCACCGAACTGTTAAGTTGATGATGATGATTTTCTTCAAGTCACATTAATCTAGTGAAGTGCAAAGAATATGTATGTAATATGTAATAGCTTTATATAAGAAAATGAGGTTTGTATAACAACTTACGCTATTTGCTACTTTTTATATGTTTGCATATGTAGGAAACGGGATTATTTTTGTAGTGCCACGTTCTCGACTTATTTGGAAATGATCTTGAAGATTTGTAAACTTATCTAGATTTGAAAAAGCGTTACTTTCACAATGCTCCAAGATTTCTTGTTATCGCGGTTTCGGTTGAATTGAGAGATCGATCTTTCTGAGAAGTAGGAGCGAATGTCCCTTTTGTCCCCTCCTATGATCATGCTATTGGACTTCCTTCTTAAAAGACTTTTTTCTATTCCGACAGAACATGCACCATGGCCGACAGGAGCACCAAGACACGCCCACCGGCACCCCTCAAGGGAGGCTGTGAGAAAGTGGAGAGACAGCAACGCACCCCAGTTAAGGTCATCCAATCAGGAAGACAGCTTAAAGGGAAACATGCAGTAATTAACCAAAGAAAAGAGGGCTGTCCATTGAAAACAGGAGTGAGAAGCAAGGTCAACTCAAGGCAATCACAATTCAGCAGGGCCTCAAAATCGACAACACCTGAAATCAAGGAATGCGAACCTTTTCATTTACCAAGTCTAACCCACAAACCACCCCCCGGAGAGAGAATCTTAACACTCAAACCCAAGCTTTCTGACAGAGGATTTAAGTATAAGTTATCCTTTGATAGCCGTAGCAGGTTGCTAGGCCCACGGTCACCGGGTATGCGAGTGGATGCATTCATTAGTTGTCCATATCAAAGTCCGGTCCCTGTAACAGGAGACGACTCTGTCCGTTCTATGCTTTCTAACACCTTGTCTACAAATGATGCAACTCTATCATCCCAAGTAGACAGTCATGACAGTACTAGACAGCTGCCATGCATTGATGCACTACAACAGTTTAGTTCACTGAAGATATGCGATTTTCACCAGACTCTTCTCTCGTATTACCCCTTTTTAGCTAAACAATGTGAGTACGAGGTTTATTAGGTATTGAAACATGTATACAAGTGAATTCGGGTTTTGAAAAGTGTAGAAAAACAAAACAGTTGGCTTTGATTATTCCAATTTTTTCCTTAAATAGATAGATGAAGTGTGTTTACAGTCATGAAAAACTGTCATTAAAACTGGCAGAAGACGAGGCAGACGCAATGCTATTACACTTTACTGCTAAACTGAGCGTTTTGAATAAGAACCTATGTACTATTTTGCAAGTCTAATATGCCAGAGAGGTTGGAAGAAAAAAGGGGTGTAAAGAATTAGCAATGCATAATATAAAGGCATCGAGTAAACACAAAGTTTAATGCAAGTCCGCATTATCATCGGGGCATTACTGAAGCGGACAACATACCATTCAACATTTGAGAAGAAATAGAATATTTCTAAGGAACTGACAGAAGTGATCCTCATGCCTGATTTTATCACAGCAGCAACATTCCGGCATTTCTAGGCATGACTATAGAAAGAATGACGTTTGTCTTTTTCTTGCAAAAGGTCAGAAAATCTTTAACAAAAACCCACTGCAGTCCTTATGGAGTTACAGTTCAACACTAACAGAGCTCGTTTACAATAATATCCTGGGCAATCATGTATCCTCGCTTTAAATGGTACCCAGTTCTACATTGGTCTTTGTAGGCTCATCAGTCATGCTGCCCTCATGTACTTATTTTTTCTCCACTATTTTATACTGCGGATGGATTGTTGCATCGATATTGACTAAATCGCGGTCAACTGTTTAATCAGTGAAATTCAACCAACTCAGTGCATTTAAGTGACAGTGGCTGAGTACGTTAAACCTACTTTTACCTTTAGTGCACTCATCAAACACATTAAGCACGACACAACACGATAAGACTGGGTCATTAAAAAAAAGCTAAAATCCATTTGACGTGTTGTAAGAGTTTCTGCCTCCCACACCTGTACTGGGTAGCCCCATGACTTTGGAGTAGAGACGTTTTCTAGCTTCCAAGCGCTGGGATTGAACCCGGGTTGGTGGTTTTTAAAGCAACCTATTGTCATACAGGGCCACAAGCTCCACTATGTATACTGCATGCTATATGCTGTTTATTCTAGCTTTTTTGTGCTTTACATTTACTAGATCTTTAACTACCAAACTGTTCGGGGTTTTTAAATTATTTGGGTGGGTAAAAATAATAAAATAGGTTTACCCACATGTGCTGAAAAATGAAGTCTAAAGTTTAATAAAAACCGGCATGAGATCAACTCATAAATTGTAATCGACGAGATGGTCAATTTCTGTTGTCTACATTGGAAAAAAACTACCCAAGAGCAAGTTCTAAATCGCCTCCCGAAATTCCTGTCGTACATGACAGCATTTAAGATTGATAGGTTAACACTGGAAAATTGAAATCTTTAGCTCCCAGCCTTTTGCTCTGTCTTTCTCTTTCTGTGGATTATAGACAAATCTTAACAAGGGCCGATTTAAATCAATTTATGCAATCATATGGGTTACGCTTTAACCTTAGTAGTACCAGCCATTAGCGGTTTTAAATGGGAAACCAACGCACCTCCGTGGGGCCATGTGCTTCAATGAAAAGGAAAAAAGCAACATGTACCTAAATTAACCTCGTGGAAAATTGGTAACTAAACCCATTGGAATGAAAACAGAGCCTGAAATGCATGGCATAGCATATGTTGTAGGGATCCCGACGACTTTCTTCGGTCCTGGGCCCCGCATCGTTACAAACCACTACGATTACCAATGAAGTGATTCTGAAACACTCTTGAATTTTCTCCAGCAGTTGTTGGTTTGTCATTAGCTTTTCATGAAGTGCTTCTGCAAGGTCTCAAGGCTTCTTAATCATGAAGATATCAAGATGACACTATCAGCTAAGTCAGTGATTAATTATGAAACTCCGAGTTACATATCTCTATCTGACTGAAGTGCAAAGATACAAAAGAAGGGAAAACCAACTTAAAATTGGGTGTTTTCTTCCATTTTACCAAGTGAATAATACTCGCTATTCGGCTTTCCACAGAATCTTTGTTTTAGCCTTCATATCACGCCTTACGTCAAAGCATACTTAAAAGTTAAAATCGACTATTGAAACTACAAAAGTACCGTTGGCGACATTCTTTACAATCTTTTACATCATATTTACAGTTACCATTTGACATCAAATATTTTCACGCCCTGCATCTCAATCCATAACAAAACATCATGACAACTGCAAGGTTGTGGCGTTGTGGCATGACCGACTGCAAACATTTATATTGTATGGGCGTCAATCCAGAAGTGGGCCAAGTGTCTATTTGACCTGTGGCATTTTTAGTCCAATACGATCTATCTATACTTACATAGTAAATTCCTATCTATTATAAACTGCATTCCATTTGTATACGATGTATTTGTAGATAGTCTCATCATACGAATAACAATGCAATTTTCCATAACTCCATATAATGAAGTCAAAATAAACGGGGTCTTATACAAGAAGCATCAACATAAGGGGTGATTTAAAATTACGTAACTCAAATTCGACGCATTTTTGTACCACCTGTCTACTATAAATAATGCAGCCTAACAAACGATTGCAACATAACAAAAACATGACGTATCTGCTTACCTACGACACATACATCCTACCTACTACAAACATTACGTTTTGGCCTACCTACCACACAGATTGGATAACATTTCCCCGAAATCAACCATTTTTTCTGATACATGCCGGCAACTACATTGAAAAAGAAAAGTGGCACCGCAAAACTATTTAAATGTCCAAAATTTCTTAGTATGCAATCTTGCATCTTTATCTTTTTTCATCGGCATTAGCGCCGTGCACTCCCCTGTACAGGGGCAAAAAGCATAGAGCATTTTAAGGCCGGATGCCCTTCTTGACGTCACCAATGGCCCTTCCAGGATTTGAACCCTGACCCTCTTGATTTGAAGGCAAGGAACTTATCCACTAGACCATGGCAGCTCTGACGATTCTTTGTCCGAAGGTTTTCTGCTCTACATTTTGTTTCTTTATTGACGTTCAATTTCTGTTCAATCTCCATTTCCTAAGTACTTGTGAGAGTCGGACTAACAACCTGGCCAATGCTGATCTATTTTATATGATTTTAAAGGATATGAGGTCCGTTTTGTAGTATAAATACTCGAGTCTGAATTCTAACGATCTTTTGGACGTCACTGCGTAATATTCTCTGTTTCGACCTACGAACCATGACATCTCATCGTAACACTCCGTCGCATAAGTCTAATTACCTACCTATAAAACAGGTACACAATTTTTGAATGACCCCTTCGAAACATTGGGCATCATACAAAAATTATGACCAGTTTTAGAAACATGAGGAAGCTTGATCTCAATTCAGTCAATATCTTCTTTGACATTTCTACGTACTGAAGCAAGAAAGGTGTCATTTAATAAAAAAGGTAGCCCTAGTTCTTACCGTACTACAGAGCGTTAAGATAGTCAATGACATAACCCTAGCCGCGGCATAGTAAAGCAGGGTGACCAGTTTCTTTCCTACCTCACTTATTATCCTTCTCCAGCTAAAGTCTGGTCCTGATATATTTGATGGATTCATATTGGAAGTTTTCAGATAGACAGCTGAGCATGGACTCGAACCTTGCACCAGCTCTCTACTGACTGATCAAATATACCATTTACCTTCTTTATAACAATATTTCAAACAAGAATCGTTAAGACGCAATGCAAGGCCTTTTCTTTATAATGTTGGAAACAAGTGTACAATAATGTCAATGTATACTGTAATATTCAATATAACCGCGCACTCTCTAGTAAGCTCCCCTCTCTTATAGTGCCACATTTGAACATGTGCTCTTTTCGAGGAAGCGAAGAAGCTAAACTGAATTACATTTCGGTTCTAAAGGAGCTGCCTATTGGATTTCACTCGAGGTAAACGGCTTAATTACCTTCGAAAAATCCCCATTAAACGTTACCTAGTATCCTAAATAATAGATATTTCTGGTTAAATATACTCTAGCTTTCTATAATCAGTTCCACAATGGTATAGTTAAAGATCTCCAATGCTCAATAATCTCGAACAGCGATACGCTAGCTACTATGACTCGGTGGATGAGTCTCGCGGGAGCTCCATCTAGTAACACCAGACGGAGTAGAACACAATTTTGCGTAAATTATCATCCGAAGGAGTGCTTCAAAGTCTATTGCAAATATAAATTAACGAATCCAACACACGAAAACTTTCGATTGTAAACTTACTGCTTTGAAACCCGCACAAATTCATGGAGCAGCACTTACATGCACATGATAAAGTGCTGTGACGAGTAAAATTTCCAGAAACACGAAAACTCTAGACCACTCCAATAGATATCGCCCAAATTTATATTAAATAAGTGTTTTTTCATTATAAAAAATATATTCTATTTTGTACAGAATAGTAAAATGTACATGACATAATAACGCCGCCGACTTTCCTTCACAATTCTACTTTAACAATTTCTTGGAGAATCTTTGATGTCGGAACTACTTGGTACTCATCGCTGTCCGCTTCATATCGACCTCGTATCTCGTGAAACGGAATTCTCAAACTGTTAACACTTCAATACTGTACCTTGCATCGAATTAATTTCTTTGCAACACTTCACGAATCATCTTCGTCAGACTTCGATTCCTTTGGCACTCCAGCATTTGCCATGCTTTTCATTTTCTTGATAATGTCCTTCGCTGGATTAAATACTCCACTTGTTTGTTCCCCACAGGCAAAGCATCTTGCAGACTTTCGGTAGTGCTGTAACGCGCACTTTTCACAAAAATAATGCTTGCATTTCGTAACTACTGGGTTCTTAAAGGGTTCTCTACAGAGAAAGCAAGCAAATGGAAGGTCCTCCTCATCATCGCTGGGGATTTCATATTGATGGGGATCCTGAGTGTTATACTCTCCCCTCCCATACTCTCTTTCCAGTTGCCAACCATGTTTATAGTCGCTTCTATCGTGAAGAAACTTACAGCTGTCCCCAAAGCCGCAGAAACCTGTCTCTTTATAGTCCTTGCAAATGTCTGGTTGGTAGTCCCAGCGAATGGTGGAGCGCAGATTTTGTGGAGCCCTGATTGGTCCTTGTCTACATAGTAAAGAAAATACAAGTCATGACAATTCGGTTTATCGTACAAAGCATTGAGGCACTTTTAGTAAAATAATGATTTAATAAAGCTTTACGACAGAACCTGAGCACGTCAATGCATCTATTGGGTTAGCCCTTAATTATTACGAGTCTCAGAACCCGTTGAAAAACTCTTTGATACTTTAGACCCATTCTTTCGAAAATGGACAGAAACGCAAGTTTTGAAACAACTGTTTAGCCGTTTAAAGCAAAATATTTAAGGAAATTCAAGAACGATGCCTACATTTTATCGGCGATGAGGGTTCCCTGCCTATAAAACGTATTACAACAGAAAGGTTATAAATTCCACCAAATGAGGACTGGCACGATGTCAAGAAAGTATTAAGAGGATAAGCGCCAGGGCCCTACGGCCTGTAAAATGGAACGAGTAGAGATGCTGACAGACATAGTTAATAGGTTGTATGATACCATAACTATTCTTCACGAGGTAGCCAAGTCTTGATGATCGCTTGATATTCCTATGCTTCTCGAAACGTTGGTTCAGCTAAACGGGCTGTTTGCCTGGACTCTGATCGCATGGAGTCAACAACAATGACATGCAAATCCAAAGCAATCTTGAGGGGAGGGGAAGGGGATGTCGCGTTTGTCAACCACGATAAAATTGAATAGAATCGTCTTAAAGTACGAGAAAAATGAAAAGTAAATTCGAGAAGAGGCTTATCAAAATGATGTGTATCACATAAGCTATATTCAAGACGGGGGTATTTGAACGTGTCAGTGTAACATCTAAGCCAAAGTCATTCATAACACGAATGAAAAGAAATTAGAAGTGTAACAAACTAATAAAGAGCTGTTAGTTCGAAACAAGGGTTAGTTGAAATCAGACTTGGAGACTAGCTGTGTTCGAGACAAATCCTCTAAAAGGCGAAGTTCACTAGAGGCCAGGTTATCTGGGTCAATGGATGGGTGGTTCATCCAAACCACAGTCAATCCTTCTGAAGGGGCTTACTTAAGATAGCGGAGATTATTTAAAGAAGCTTGACAAGCGCAAATTAATAGCGTCACCTTGCCAAACGTTTTACCCGCTCTAACAAAGTCGGAGCTTAATCAAAGGGTCACTGATTTGTAAGGAACGAAGGAAAGGCATTAAAGCAGATCTTTTCAAACATCATACCTGACCATTCCACTGGCAGCGTTTCCTTGGGCTGTGTCCTTTTTCTCATAATATCTTGCATAGCCACTCTGTCCCTTGTATATTTTATCATCCGTTTGCCCTACTGATTCTTTGTTTGCTTTTAAATGTCTTTCAAATACTGCTTGTGCATCGCGATCAAATTCTGTGTCAAGTTGGTAAGTGGCAGTCGCTCCCATATCGTCAGGACCTTCACGCTTCCCTGATCTCGTTGATTTGTAAAAAATGGAACTGCTCTTATCTTCATTGTCTTCCACGTCTTCCTCCGAATCACGTTTACTTTGAGCAGCATTCTGCGCTCGAAACGTTCTTTTGCCTGCCAAATAAGAGGGAAATTACTGCAGTGATATAACTTCCAATTCAAGTTCACCACTCATAATCCGTGGGCTATGAGACTCAAGTGTTCGAGTCTTGGTACCACTGGAAGTTCCTTAAGCAAAATATAAACTAGGTTCTGCTTCAACATGCCACAGTGCAACATTGGGACATGAAAATGATGACGAAAGGCCACGCATACGCGTCTTGCGTAGTATCTATGAATCTACACTCTTGCCGATTTTATCAGCAAAAATAGGGCAAGAGCAGTGGACCTTGGCTGCGGGGCGACATTGGTTTGTAAATCGCTTATGAATGCGCCTACCACAGAAAAAAAGCCCTATTAATACCGTGTACTTTACATTATTCTATGTTATTGGCTTAAGAAACGTCGAACTTTAATATTACAAATAGGCTATAGAAGAGAGACAGTAAGAGAGCAACTGGTTAGAAATAAAAGAAGACCTCGAATAAGTTAGCTTGAAAACATTGGTCACAACTAAAAACGTTCATGACATGCTGTAAAACTGTTATCTATGGAGAGAAATTTCGCATGTTAGTGCGCAATCTAGCTTAACTGAAGGCAGCGGCACATGGTGATATAATGTTAACAATCGTGTTGACGTCCTTTGCCTGAAAAAAATCTAGCCGTACGCTTATGGCAGGAGGGCAACAGCTTGAAAAGGCTTGGATTTGTAAATTAATGGAACTGGTGAGTTAGTGAAGATGGGGGGTAAAGATGTAATTAAAAGGAAGAAATGCAACAGATTTAAACCATGTAAAATACACCATAATTCTAATTAAAACGGAGATGAGCATGTCTAGGCAAAGGTACGATTTGGGTCATAATAGCCAACAAATAAATAAATTATCCCTTGCCACAATGAAAGATTGTAAAACCATTGTAATAAGAAGACAGTGCGAAACAGCTTCCGACTATATGGAAAAGAGCACAATGATGATTTATATATATGAACTCGGAGGTTTTTTGCCGCCTTGGTTGCAAGGGGACTTGTGGTACATACGAGCTTCCTAGTACAGTACTTTTTCAGTTGTCAGTCGGTCTTGTGTCAAAGGTCGTATCCTCCAAACGTCAGTCTCAATGTCTTACCATCAAAAATAGCTAAGTACAACAGTCTATTCTGGGTGGAGTTAGATGCTCTGGCCAAGATTTCCGGCTTTAAAATGTACTATATGAGGATGATCGATTGAGTTGTGTAGGGTTGGAGACGTTTCAGTAGATCATCTTCCTTATTGTAAAACGTGAATTTGACTATGATCAGCTTTAACGGATCTTAGTCATGGGGATTTGCCTCGATTCCATCGCTAGCACGTGGTTAAATGGGAAGGACCACTGGGATAATAGCTCATGTGACCACTTGAGAAAATTAAGACGAGTTGCCAAACAAAGAGGTATCGATTCACTCATTCTCCTGGCTAAACTATGGGTGCTCAAATGTTCTTTTACGCATTAGAATTCAAGGTCAGAGGTCCTGCTTCTTTGAGTATCGAATAAATAACTGACTAAAATCTAGAGGATAACTGTTACAAACGTTTAGGATTAGGCCTTGTTTATGCAAGAAACATAACCAAAATAGATACTATGACGTTGGAAATTAGAAAAAGCTTCCATCTTCATCTGCAGATTTGTGGCTGTTGCTCTCCCTCTTGAATACATAATCAATGTTAGATATCGCATACAAGAAGCATTTTCTGTTTTCGATGTCATTTCGACATAAGTCTAAGTATATCTAAAGTGCCGTAAACATTTCAGAAAATGGAGACAGATAATCTATAATGATACGACATAGTAACAAATACTTACTTCATCTGGAAATGAAAATATAAATGATAGCAGTTGGGGTTGGGTTTATTGCAAAACATAACAATGTTAGCAAAGATCCACTAGAGTCAATCTAAATGACAAAGCGATTACATTGAACACCAACTATTTTATATATATATATATATAATTCAAAAAAATAAAGCAAGACATACTACAAGCTTTCGAGCTTTCCGCTCTTCGTCAGGTCTACATGACATATTCAACCTGGGGCGTATTTAA
>JAAAKL020016302.1:0-11091 GCA_010016065.2 Carybdea cf. marsupialis auct. non (Linnaeus, 1758) | reverse complement strand
TTTGTTTTTTTTTTGTTTGTTTTTGTTTGATATTTTGGTGGGGGGGGGGGGGGGGAGGGGAAAGATAAAAAGGTCTCTCACATTCAGCAAATATGTAGGAAATATTTGAGGCTTGCTTAGACAAAAAACATCAAATGACATTAGGATATGACATAAGTGGAGATAACCTCTTAGTTGGAAAGGAAAGTATTCTTACTATAGTTATGTTTTGAGTTTTTATATCGGTTATAGGGCATGCAACGAGTTTTTATATCGGTTACAGGACATGTAACGAGATTTTATATCAGTTATGGGACAAGGGCCGTGCATCTAGTT
Organism: Carybdea cf. marsupialis auct. non (Linnaeus, 1758); assembly: GCA_010016065.2. Lineage (NCBI taxonomy): Eukaryota > Metazoa > Cnidaria > Cubozoa > Carybdeida > Carybdeidae > Carybdea > Carybdea cf. marsupialis auct. non (Linnaeus, 1758). The sequence goes on along the minus strand of JAAAKL020016302.1, from coordinate 10,776 downwards.
TATGCTGGAGTAAAATCCTACTTCCCATCATTTGTCTATGACTTTTTTGCACCACACAATTGGAAAGTACGTGCACAAACTGAGATTACCTTGTCAGACACCAAGGCAACTTAAGAAGAATCCCTGCTGAAGGATCTTCATCTCTTGTAAATGAGAAAATATGATAACCTTGACAATCGAAGTCAAAATTCCAACCTTTCTTGATATGGCAGTTAGATATTTCTATTTTCAACGTTTCTTGCAAATGTGTCATATAAAAAGCAGAAACTATTGCTGACCACAAATATTTTGATTTTTTCCCCTCCGTTTAAAGTCTTCTTTTCCCACCGTTCGACGGTGCCCATGCATATCGGACTTACTACTCGAGCATAGAGCACTTTAAGACCGGATGCCCTTCCTGGCGTTACCAATGGCCTTTATAGGATTTGAACCCTGACCCTCTTGACCCTCTTGATCTGAAGGTAAGGAACCACTAGACCACGGCGACTCTTGCTGACCACAAAATCACCTTTAAAATCCAACCAGACGAATGAAGTCAGTTGAAATGTGGAACAGGTCACTGCCACACCATCTGCTAGAACTAAAACTGATGTTGAAGAAACCTATAAATGTTTTTACTGACATTTGCTAGATCAGGTGAAGACGATCTTCACTGGTCACTAACGGGTGACTTCCATTTTTAGTACAGTGAAACCTCTCTATAGCGGACACTATAGGGAGTGAGAAAAGGTATCCACTATAGAGAGGTGTCCGCTATAGAGAGGGTCCGCTATAGAGAAGTGTCCGCTATACAAAGGTTGTCCATTTTCCTTCTGAATATTGAGAAAATTGATCCAGGGAGGCTCAGATACTACATTTTAACTTAATCGGTTTACCTGGGACGTAAATATAGAACAGACTTGATGGACACTTATTTTTGAATTTTTGTCACCTAAAATGGCCCTTTTAGTGGAAATTTTGGCAAGAGAGTAAATCGTGTAGGTGAATTGTACTGTTTCTAATGCCTGGTTCCCACTGCGGCGTACGGCTTGTCGTTGTCGTTGTCTTTCTTCAAGAGAAAGTGGGAACCGGTTGTCTTGTCTAGTTTTGATTGACAGCTTGCGGCGTAAGGCTTGTCGAGTAGAATGAAAAAGGTTACATTCTTGCAAGACAAGCCTTGTCGTGTTCCTTTGTTCTCGGCATTCTTTTTTGGAAGATTGCACGTGTGGGGATCGCTTGAATGAAACATATAAATTGAAGTAGTAGTGAAACCTCTTTAAGTGAATATCAAAGCGGCTGCCCTTGCCAAACAGACAATAAGCAACTCGGAATTCCAAAGTAAATAGCAGCATACCTTAGGTTGTGCAATGCCCAGAGCCTCGAAAAGTTCAGGATGTTTCACAGGAAGTTCGATAACCTGAGAGAAAGAAAAAACTAGTCATAAGTCAAACCAGGTGTGAGTGCAGGCACACGTTCTCTTAGCAGACCGTTACTATGAAAACGTATGGAAGTTAAAACATTACGCGGCTAATGTTTGATTCTCATATGGCTCCAGTCTCGCTATGTTCAGGCAATTTCCAGCTGTTCTATCAATTTCAGCAGTGCCATAGGCAATTAAAATAACCGGGCCTATGTGTCATATTTGTTGTCTCTCTTCCTGATTAACTATCAACGACAGGATTCAATTTCGTATTCTGCCCACAATCTGTAGGTGGGCTACGATTTTCGGCGCTTACTAATTATGTCCTCATCTTGTATTCATGCAATACTGTACGGCTGCAGTAACACGTGGTGAAATCTTATCCGTAAGCAAATTGAGAATATTAGCTAAAACATATCTAATTAACAAATTCAGCTGTGCTGTCATGGTATAATTCTGACATAAAAACTGACGCTTATGACATAAGTTTGAAATTTACATTTTCACCTGTTGGCCAAACTTGAGACCCAGTCCTCTCTTTAGAGATGGGTAGGAAATGTTAGCCACGATTTATGTATCATGCTATGTAAACAGCACAGTAATATCTAATACAGTCTGCTCTGATAACATGAATACGCCAATTGAAACACAGGAGTGCAACCGGAATACTTGACACAGCTGAAAAATGTCAAGATGTGAATAATAACATGGTTCAATGATAAAGAGAAATTGAAAAATGTCGTGTTTAAATACTCAACGTACAGACCATATCAAAATAGCAACAATTTCGACCAATCCAATCTGAAACCAGATATAAACATAAGTCCTACTACAACAAAGATCCCCAGACATACCAGACAAAAGAACGTCTGCAAATCCGCCCATGGTATTTTCAATGTAACGTCATACACTGATTAAATATCACATGAAAGCCACAAAGTATTTGGGGAACCACTCGAAAATACTATCAGACATCAATAAAAAGTGATCAAAAGGGAAATGCAGAGGGCCCCTAGCAAATTACCGATCCGTCACTGACAAAGAAAAAGAACTTTCGCCAAATTTAACACCCTAGCATACTATGAGCAGATGTCTTGGCTTCTTCACGACCATCGTTCCCTGGTTACAATACGTTTCATACAAGTAACAAAACTCATACAAAAATGCATTGGTTACCTCTTTGATTTCTTTTATTTGCTTGTCCAAACCTCCGATCATTTCATACGTAGAATCTGGTACTTTTTCCACCATCATCAAACTAACCAAAGGATCAACCTGGCACAGAAAGAAACGATTAAAAACAATTTGGTCGACACATTACGTTTTGCATTAACTTCTATCAACTTCATATTTCCTTAAAAATTCAGCACTGGACTATGATTAACCGATTTAGATTTGGTTCAATATGCAGCAGCTTCAGTGGTAAAAAATGAAGGCTTAAGTGGCGGGAGAACACTTTCTTTTCCCCCTCACACCCTCTGTAAATGAACCTCATAGAGGAAAACATTATTTTAAAAATGCAGCACACGAAACTTGCAAGGATTGTACTAACATTAAAATTGAAGTGAAGACGGCCAATGAATACTCGTACATTCTGATCAATGTTTTGTGAAGGGTCAAGGAAACAACTGAGGGGAGAACAAAGCTTCTACGTAAGTGAGTAAGTATCTTCATGGGTTGTTTAACATTCATCAAAGCCCGGTTCCCACTTCTCATTCTCTACAATTGGATTCATGTATTCTACAAATAATTCCTCGGAATAAAGATAAAAAAGATATTTGCACTGTTGTTTGTGGAGTCTGTGTACTAAATAATGGAACTCTTATGGGACTCGTCTATCAACCATCTAAGAAAATAAAAATGAACTCAATCTTGATTTCTTACTATTGCTTAAAGAAAGTACATTTGTATGGTTTCTATGTTTACTCAAATGAATACGTAGGTGTGCTTACCAAATACAACAATACAGATTAACCCCAAATATCTTGCCAAATAACGCACTAGAAAATGTAACAACAGATCACTAGAAAATGTAACAACAACAATCACTCGAGTAACGTTAAGCAAATCACTTACCTTATTTGGAAGTATTTTATGTAATGTGTAGCTATCATTTCTCAGTGCTACTCTAGAGTTTGCTGTCACCTAAAACGACAGACAAGATGAGTAACGAGTAGCCATAAACACGTATTACCTTATTACCCGCCCCATAAAAGAGGCATTGACTCCCGTTCTATCTTGCCTTTTATATGTAAGCAGGAATTAAATTTTGGGAGAGAAAACACAATGGATGAGCAGCGAACATTGAGACTTCAGTAATGATACATGACATTATGACAATATACGTGCACTGTATCTGGCGAATGAGCAGGCAGTAAATCAGTACATGTAACTCGACGGTGCTCAGAGGTGTACCAGCATGAGCTATAAAAGGGCTACAGTATACAATTGAAGCTCTGGCAGATGCAGAAACAGTACAAAACTAGTAGGTGAAGATTTTATATCACATGGGGTTTAATACAATGGAATTAAAGCATATAAAGTGCTGTTACGAGAAACACAAGTGGTAGGAAGAAGTTTCGGGAGATACTGTCTGGCTGTCGAGGGTTGAGATGAACGGTAGAATAACATTAAAGAAAGGACTTACAGTACTATGCCTTGCACCCATTAGAAAAATGAAGAGAAGCAGACTGGCATGGTTTAGTCATGCTCAAAACTGAAACCAGAAAGTATTTTGAGGAGGAGAAACGAAGTTAACATGTCCGGTACATAAAGAAACGGTAATTTCTGAGAAACCGGAAATCATATCGTCCGACAGGAGCTCAGTGGCATGTTTACAGCCTAGGTAAAGCTCCACATAACTACAAATAAAGGAGTGCTATCACATGAAACCATCTTATTAAAACGAAAATAAAAACGCTGATATTGACAACAATAATAATAATTACAACCATTGTAATGCTCATGATATTGACGATAAGGAGGAGAAACAGGAGCAGGTGGAGTATTGGGATAATAATATATAAATTTGGTTATCAAAAGAAAAGAAAATAGTCTGTTACTTAAATTTCCGTCTTAAGAAATATGCATTCTTCAACCATGGGCTAAGAAACTAAATCTTTTACTTTGGCATTTAACGAGTACCAAATATCAATAGATTTCTACATTTATGTGTGTGCATATCTTCTTGGAGAAGTCCTTTAAAAAATGGCTTAGTAGGCTTGGATCACTGAACAACGTAATGCTTAAAGCCAATTATTTCATAACAATACTTATCAACACTTGAAACAAATCTCTCAAAAGAGTACATACCTGTGCCATTTCAATCCCTTTGTCAATGTCAACTACATATTTTCCTTCTGGATGGACCTAGAATAAGAAATGTACATCAACATCACAGCTTACAGCCCAAGTAGCAAAGTAATGAACCAAAAAACTGTGGAAACTATCAACTACGTCAAAATTAGCCATCAACGTTTCTGCAATTACTTCGCTGGTTCAAGTGCCAACTTCGGTCAACAGCGTTGCAAGCAAGTGTTGATTATTACCTTTCGAAACTGGATTATAAATGCAAACACTGGGGCAAAGTAACTTTCTAATGTGTGTTCTATGATAGCTAAGCGTGAGCACCTCATCAGTTCAACGGGGCTACGTCTGAGGGTCTTGCTAAAATAGTAGCAGTTGGTAACAATATGTTTCTGCAATTTGCAGGAATCTGTTTTAATCAGTTCCTTAAACGACGTTTTACTGATTGGTCCTAAATCCAAGGAATCTACAAAAATCAACATTATAAGAATAGTGAGAAGGAGAGCCGTGTTTGGGCAAATTATTTTCCGCTGCAATTGTTCTAGCAAGGTTTTTGGAAGTATGGCACATATTCTCAAACAGAACGGGTCATTGTCACACATTTTGTTTATAATTTGATTGTTATACATCCATATGGTAGTGATATCTATTTCTAAGTATTCTGCTATCTCTTCAAAATCTGCCCCTTGAAATTCAGTTGCATTTTTAATTATTACTTGTGAGTTGGAAATTAAATGGAAAATATTATCATGTAGCTCCCACACCTTGATGAACTGAAGAGACTTATGTTCCCAGGTTTACTGTGCCAAAAATGCATTTTCCCATGCTTTTGCCCTGCTGTTAAAATTTTGTTAAAGATTCCTGGAATTTTTGACTGGCAAAACACCAGCAAAGACTAATGTGCATACAATGTGTTCCTGAAGAACTTTAATAAATTAAAATACTGCATAAAACAGTCTACATCATTAAAAGATATGTAAACTATCCTTCCTTCGGAAGTGAAAAGCATCCAAGACCTTGAGCAGAATCAAGAAATTTGACACATTGACAACACTGCCAGGCACAATGCACACACAAATGAAGGCTTATGCACAAACAGCAATAAAGAACATAGAATTCCACATCAACAGCTTAGCCAGTTAAGCAATCAAATGAACTTCAATATCACTGAAGGAAAATCGCATATATAAGTGTCTCCAAAAAGCTATTCTCATGCCCAGAACAAACTCGTTGTGACCATACAAAACAATCAACATTCCAATATGTTCTAGGCAATACAATATGACAACTTACTTTAACTAGAACTTTCTTTTTATCCATTGGTTTGACGACTTCACCAACATAAGAACCTTGCTCTTGTAGTAGCTGCAGCTCCTCACGAAGAAGTCTCACTAAGAGATGACAAAGGACACAATGTAGAACTTGGCATTCAGGGTCAATCTTGGCATCAACAATTGGGACAATCTTGACCATCTTAAGATCTTACATTTACCTTGTCCTTCTGATTATATATTGCAGATAAAAATAACTGAGTCAGACAATTCTGAAAATGAAAACTCAAATCTAATGCCCAAATTAGTCTAGATGCTGTAGGTGCAGTTTTATACCAAGGTTAACATGATACATGTATATGGCTTCTGATTGTAATGACAACTGTAAATAAAAGCATTTTTTGTTACCCTATTCTCCTGTTTAGAAGTGCCGCTAAAGGAAATTAACAGTTTTGTAATTAAAAAGACTCAACTGTTCAGTTCACTAGTACATGCACCTACAGAATATATTTACAGGGGCAGCATATCACCACCCTAAAAACATAAATATTTTCCTGGATAAATTTTTACTAGAGCAGTAGGCAAATTGGTGTAGAGGTTACAGGAAGATGTGAGAACTGCAGAAAATATGGACGGGAATGATCTCATCATAGCGTAATCAAAGCTGAATCCATAATTGACAATATCATTCAGCAATGTAGCGTTTCCAAAAATTATAGTTGTTTCCTTTACCTTTCATTAAGTAGTTTCAACGTTCTTTTTTTAATCCTTCACTCAATACCAGGCAGGGTTGCCACTTCAAGGTACTGAGTAACTTTGTAAGAAGTAGAAATTGATAGTAAACAGAAAAATAGATGTCATTAAAGACAAAAAAATTAACTTTGGCCAAGAACATGGTGATTGGCCTTAGATTTAAAATTGTCAAGATCATGAGTAAGAAGAAAGCAGTCTAAAGACTGAGAGTTCCACATCTAGGCAGCCCTGCGAAAGAAACTGTTAGCATAGAAATTTCTGTTTGTTTTAGGACTACAAACTGAAAAGTGATGCAGAGATTCAGTGTACCAAGTGGACCTGGACTTGATGAGAGGAAGAGGAACCAACTCAGCCAACTCCGAAGAACACTTACCAAAGTAGTACCTGTAGAAAAGATGCAACATCTCTATGGTGAGACCATAGATTTATGAAAACGAAATTGCTAAATTCTTATCGAGGCCTTGTAAAAATTCATGACCTCTAAGGATTTCAAAAATGGCTGCTATTAAGTGTAGTCGTCCTAACAGAGGTCAGCGTTACTCTACAAACAAAAGTGCCCTACATGATACAAACATTGCCTTGTTCACATCTTACATTCATACTTCCATCAATATGCTGTGGCTGCGTGGATTTAATGCTATGACTATGTGTTTACAACATGATTCAGGCCTATAGGCAAGACCAGTAGTATATGAAGTACTGGTATTCAACTAACTGTATGTATACCCGTAGGATCTAGGAAGAAAAAAGAGGTTGAGCTTAGAAGCTTAGATATGTACACCAGAAGAGCTAGAGGTGAGCACTTTAACTTCGGTTTTGCTTTGTTAGTACAATTTGTATTACAAAATAAGGTTAACATATATTCACACCTGCAAATCAGGTGATTGAATCGGATTAGCAATCCTGGAAAGCATTTGTCAGCCAAATTAGAGGAATCTATCGCTTACAATCGAAGTACAATGCAACTCATTTATAATGTAGTGCTTAGCTTATTATTACTTAAAGTAGTAACTTACCCTGTGAGATGATTACGATGCATTTGATAATTAAGGTAGGAAATATATAATTCAAACATGAGTGCTGTTAACGGTCATGTTTGCTTTGAGCGGTGAGCGCTCGTGAATTTTCTGCCAATGGTAAACGTCCACCGGCACCACCAGACAGTGACCAAATACTAAGATTAGGTCTAATTTAAATTTTGTCCTTACGCAACTACCAGCACATAGACCTAAACTTTACCAGGCCAATCATTCATAAGCCGTGAAGTATTTGATGAAGTTTAGTGCCAAGCCACCTAGCCTGACATTCAGGTGCTTTTCCTTACCCATTTGGTCTATCAGGGACCTTATGGAGATCTGATCTTGAATCACAATTCAGTACTCTTCTGCGCTTTACTTCAGAGAGCTTGAATAAACAAGGTAAAATGAGTATTTCTCATGATTTTTTTCATTTTGTACGCATGATATAAGGAGCAGGGCAATCATATGATGATCCTGTAAACACAGGGTGCAGTTATAATGGGGAGTTCTTATTTATCTTTGAAATATATATTTCATCTTAACATTTTGCTCTATGGCTCTCAGCAGCTACTTGCATGCACTTGGTAAGATAGTTATTAGCCATTCCTTGGCCTTAGGAAATACAAGATTTGAAATATGAAATATTTTTTACAATACCTGGTAATCACAGGACTTTTGTGATACGGGAAATAGCACTTAAATAAAGTCATGAAAAATGCTATTGTTTACTAAAAAAATTCAAAAGAAACAATTTTACAATACTATGAGAAAGAACTCATTTCTTCAATGAAGCTGATGCTCCATCCTATAGCTATGCACAGAAAAGTAAAGGCACAAACAACTGAGCAAGCTTAGCTGGAAATCATAAATTATTCTGGTGAAAACAAAAGTAGCTTTGAATTTTTTAAAAGTGCATTTGATTTGCATTGTATGTGCAAACGAGTTATTGTTGATTTTTATAAACCTTCAGAGACTATTTAAACTGTTGCTCAAACTGAAGTACTAATTATCCATTTTCCCCCATTCACTGGCTACTCACACAAATTTTATCCACCTAGGAAGGTCTGCATGTGTTTATATATTTACAAAAAGCAGGTATCTACCATTAGGGCCTGAAAGTGGCATTTTTTGTGTACACCATAAATGTATAATCCTACAATTCAATTTACTAGATCCTTGTCTATTTCATTAAATTTGCATAATTGGTTTTTGCATTTTAAAGTGCAAGCCACTTATTTAAAAGGCCATCACAGTACATGAATCTCGTTTTTAGAACTTATTCATAGTTGAACAGAGTCAATTTATTTCTCTTTTGTCTTTCTGATGTTTTCCCACTTATAACATCCCTCTCTGCGAAAACTTTTTCAAATCGATGTACCACTACTTTGATGTGCCAATCAGCAATAAACTCTATTAACTGTGACATGTGGTCATCTCTTGCATGTCCATCCAATGTGACTCTCTTTAGAGTGTTCTTTAAACTTTCCAAGCAATTATGTCTGATATCCACTAAAACTTTAGCAATAATTTCTTTATTTCCTTTTCAGTGAAGGATTGTCATTAAAGAAGAAATAGCCTAATATTCGTTTCAGCTGCTTGTACAACCTGAATGATAGGGTTAGAAGCTCAAGTAAGACGACCAAATGCTTTGCAAGTAACCAGAGACCTACCAGTGCTGTAGCTCTGGTCACTTTTTTCACTGAAAAGTGGTTTTACACAGTCATCACAAGTGACCTCTCTGGCAAGTTTTTTTACAATGTATCCACTGTTGTATTGGAGAACTTCAGATCTCCACCTTGGGGATGCCTCCAACATTCTTTTGAGTTCTTGAGGCATAGTCCCACCTTGTGTTTCAGCTGAACAAAGATTGTCATTGTTAACTATACAGTTTGCAGTTGATGGAGCAGTAATCTGGCTTTTTATTAGCAATGATCACAAAGCCCATTTAAACTGTAACACATTTGGGTTGTTACTCTGCCCTAAACATCTCCAGACCTTACTAAAAACATTTCCAGTAAGTCCTAGGAAAAGTGATAAGTTCGTACATAGTGGAAACAGTTGTTATGCCGGAGAAACATATCACATGCCAAGGCAGTGATATACTTCACTGTCACTGCTAAGCCAAGCAAATAATGGCTTTATTGGACCTGTAACTACATCATTACCACCACTGTCTTTTAAAGTTTGTAAAAAATAAATCATCTCCATGACATAGGCCTGAGTGCCATCCAAAGATTCCATTGTTAATGGAGCCTTTGTACCTTTGGTATACTTGTTTTTGAATTCATTATGTCAAAGAGATCATTGCTTTTCACTATAAACCACATGTAGCCTCAGTACCATGGAATTTTGGATATTCCTGAGACGTATATATTTGACAGCAGAAGCCACCGAGTAACTCAATGTTTAAGCAACAACAGAGACCTTCATCTTATTATTTTCTCAATGTATGTCTTTGGATTTTCACTATTTGCCCTAAATGTAAGAATCAATCTTCTTGAACATCATACAAATCCAGTTACCTGAATCCAGTTGTATTCCTAAGATTCATAAATTTGTATTTATTTATTTGAAGTTTCATGTCCTCAAAGTTGTTTGAAATGCTGTTGTTTGTTTATCTGTAAAAGTTTGTATTGGCTTAATTTCAAGAAATCCCTTTGTTGGTTTTCTCTTTGTGTACGTTCTTTGCTCTTAGTGCTTTAATGTTCTTGTTCTTTACCACCAGTTGTAATTCTGTTTTGTTAATACTTTTTGTTGGTGAAGAGTTGTAACTATGATTAGTTTTTGCTTTTTGGGGATGACATGAATTTGCCTTTTGGGGCACAATTGTCTGTTAAGTGGAGGCTGTCTTCTTTCTGTAAATGGTTTTTATAATTGGATACAGTTGGAACTGCTCCTGCTTTCAAAACTTTCCTTTTCAAAAGTGGAAATTCTCAGTACAACAGTAGTCCTCATCAGTGAAGTGTTTCTCCCATATCACTGAGAACTTTGATGGCATCCAATCCTTCTGTCTAAGTGCCACAACCCA
>JAAAKL020016301.1:0-11093 GCA_010016065.2 Carybdea cf. marsupialis auct. non (Linnaeus, 1758) | reverse complement strand
CCAGTCAATCTGGGAGACATGTTGGGAATGAAGGTCCGCTTTAAGATCCGCCTGACAAGAGGACAGGAATTTCTACGTATTTTGGTGCTCAACTTGCGAGTTAGGACATATAGTAAAATTTATTTGTGATATATTTGTCTGACGTGAGTCAAATATTCACAATGTCCCATTCTTTTCCATTTTAGTGATTCACCACAGTTTCTTAATTCATTCTCTTTGACTTGAGATAGTACTAAAAGTTTCTTAGCGTTTTGTCCGTCGTAGTTATAGTTTCCTATTAAAAAAGCGTTTATGGAAGTAAAATTTACAATCGTATGAAGTAAAAATACGAAAACAAAGTAAAACGAGCATGAATTTCAAAAGTAGAATAAAAGACGTATTAAAAGACCTTATGACCTATGATCAACATTTGCTAAAACATGGCAGCCAACCGAATAACAGGATACTGGATGGTTTAGTATTATTAACAATGGATCATCATTAGGGAATCTCATAATTTCAGAATAACTATTTATTAAAACTTTTTAAACTTACATAATATACGTTTTAATAAATTCTCAAACGATTTCAAGCTCATTCAATAACTTTTTTATTCTACTTTTTGCCCTTGGATTTTGTTTTGGAAACATCATCATGCACTTTAATAATAGTTAAAACTATAGCATTTATTTTAAAATTTGCAAAAACTGAGAAAGATCATATTGAAACGTTAAAGATAATGTACATTTCTTGATATTTATATATATATATGTACATGCAGAACATGTGATTACTCCACCTTACATTAAATCAAACATTGGCAGTTTCTATTGACTCAAAAAAGAGATATACGTTTACTTGATCACGAGTGTCAACACTTTGGCTTCAGCGTGAATTTTTCTATTACGAGATCATGCAGGGTACCAGAATCTTCCTGTTAATACCGTTGAGGGATGCTTAAAAACTCCATCGATCAGTTAAAGAGACAAACTGCAGAGAGTACAAGTCGAAGTAATATCGAAACGTCTGAGCCGGTCAATGGTGATGATGTGGACCTCAATCGGGGTGAGCGGATATCTCGTCTTTGGCAAATCAACAGAGAACTGTTGCTCTTGTGTTGGAATTGTAATACACAGCACGGGTATATGCAACGCTGCATATAATACATAAAAAGTAAGCAAGAAATGTATACTTACATTCATTAAGCTGTTTATATCCTATATTACTTGTCTTTTAAGTTTCATTGCATTTGGACTGCATTTTTGGTGATTTCTGATGGAGGGTGGGGGGTACCAAGCTGCAGTAGCGCCGAAATTGCTAACAGTAAAGTCCCTGAAGTGCCATGCTTCCACACATGCATTCTTTCCTAGAGTACCAAGAAACCTGGAAATTCAGGGTGAACTTGTTCTTCAGTGGGTGTGGCTAACACTAACAATAGAAACAATCCGTACCCGTACCCGTACCCCTATCCCTAACCCTAGCCCTGTACCTATCCTAACCCTAACTTTATGTGAACTTGTTGCAAGTTGACCAAAGTTCGGTCTCCTAGTCTGCAGCATACCGGTCAAGTTTGGCATTGGTCGCGGCTTACGAGCATGTTTTGTTCTGTGAGGCTCCTGAGTGCCATAGATGTACTACGAACACCTTCTACAAGATTGCTCGCTTTACTCTTACTTATAACTATTGGCCTTCATTCTGGTAAACAAACAATCTACTAGACAACTGCAGTTCTACTGAAAGAAGTCAAAAAAGAAAGGTCCTTATCGTAAAAGCCTTGAAACAATGAAAGCATTAATTACGATGAAAAGCGACAGTCTTCTTCTGTCACAATCCATTAAACCATGTTATTTCAGATTTCCTAATTAAGAGGCACAAAAGGTTTGCTGCGAGCTGTGTTATAAGATTCTGTGCGATTTTACATCAAGCAGTCTATCCGAAAATTGTAAGCTCGGCAGAAGCACAGCCTTTGAAGTGCTCACCAATAAATCCTTTTTGGATTGAAAAGCTCATACTTCAAAGAGTGCCGGTCATGCTTTTCTCTGCTTGTCGGAAAGAGCAGAAAGTGTACAGGGAGTTTCACCTTCTTCGTGCAGTTCATTTGTGCAGCTGACAGAGGCCGAGCTTCCACCCCGGGATACGACAATTAGAAGACTCTGAGGTACACTGAAACTAAATATAGGCGACAGTGAAGTATAAAAAATGCATATCTTTGACAAAGCCGATTTCCTTTATTCCATATTTCAATCTGAATTAATGTTGGCGATGTCATCGATACTACATGATGGGATTGTTACATATCGTTACTTTGCAGTTCAATTTTCTGCCTAGCATGACAGGCAGAAACCCCCAACTACCCCACTGCATAGTAGTGCAATAGCATAAAGCCAGTTTCTGCATGAATACTTATGCAAGTCCATCAATACAGATCAACTGCCTTGCCTTGTTTTACCGAGAATGTTATGACTCCGGTAGGGCCCTTGGCCCTCTTCCCTCAAACAGTTTAAGTAGGTTCCTTAGTCTCGGTGATGTGATATATCCAATTAAGATCATGGTGTTGATTATCCACTGGTTACCTCGCAGTTAAAAATGGCCTCAGTTCCCGCGGTATGTACTCCTCTCAGCATGTCCTTATAATATATTTTTATAATAGTCGTTTATCATATGTTCAATTTGGCACCCCTTTTTATATATTGTAGCATTGGCTTTGACATACCACCACATTCGCTTAAAACTGCTAGCGTGGATATAGCAGGATGTAGTCTAGACCGATCTACAAACTTGTACGTATCATCTCTATTGCCTCTTCAAATTGGGCAACCAGATTTGTATATCTCCAGTTCTGCATTCCTGCTGATTCGATAAACAAACTATTTCTCGATTTAAGCTTTTTTCGATGTGCGTTGTGATGGCAGCTTTCAAAGGTGGATATTAATCAGAAAACACGCCCAGGATTTGTGCCCTTAGCAACATGTAGATCAATTCCAGTTGTTACTGCTCACTAGAAATACCTTAGATAACACTTCATTAGTGTTCATGTTTACCAACTCGAACTCTACAGCAAGATAAGCTTAAATAATTCCTCCGAAGAATTTACGGGATTAATTTGACAAGAGAAGAACAGCTGGTAGCGGTAGTACTTAGTCATTCACAATACATAGCACACCACATGAATGCCAACTTTTATGAAAATTTGGCTGTATAACAATTATCGGATTCGACGCTCCATAGCATCATGCAATTATCATTCTAAAGACTCAGTTATACGTACTCCATGCAGCTCAAGAAGGCGCACATATGCCTGGCAACGTCTCCAATGACGTCAGTTTCATAGCAACTTTGATAGTTTGGGATTTGGGGATAATGATCCTTTAAGTATATGTATGTGTTCTGCAAAAGTTTTTGGAAGGGTTACCTTCTCCGTCATCAAGGTTCGCCGATCCTGGCATGAAGATATTGGCTGACCTCTTCCTAACTAGTTTATCCCGATTCTACGAGACTTTGTTGTTCTGCGCAGATACCTGTCAGCCTATTATTTCCTTTCAAAAGGAGAACTTTCAGAAAGTGAAAATCTGTCACAGAGCAGAGAGGATTTGAAAATATGGAATTGGAAGTGATACTACTAAAGTGAATGTCACAAAGACTATCTGTAAGCCTGATCGTTTGATACCAGTAGAAGATTTGAGACAGAAGACTATACTTTCGTCACTCACAATTTAATTTTGTTACTGACTTAAGTGTCCGCTCATGTCTCATTTACTCTCATGCACACAAGGTAGGAGAAAATCCTTGATCCAACCCAAATTGAACCAATCGCAATATTGACATGCTTGTGGCAATTATCCTTTTTATGGCGTTATACATTTGTTTCGGAGAATACACCAAACAAGATGGAAGGACTGCGTATTATATTAACGGTTCTGATCTTGAAAGACAAAGCAATGCTTTAGAGTTAGAGAGTGTTGAGTTTTTTTAGGTGCCTCGCAAAACTGCATTCTCCTAGTGTTGCAGGCATTTTAAAAGACAGAAATCTATCCGCATTTTTAGTAATATGAATGCACCTAGGAAACACCAGAATGGGCCACCTGAAGCAATTACAGGATGAGACTCACGCTCCTCGTACTTTTGGGGGCTTCCTATAGGCACTTCTATTACCAAATTGCAGAATTGGAATTGCAAAAGGCACTTTACAAAGATTGAAAAATGTACTTTGTAACACTAAAATAACTTTGAGCACTCGACTTCGTGTACGTGGCTGCTACGTCACTCCTATTCTCATATGAGCACCTCAGAGGGAATGAAGAAACGGCTTGAGGCAACTGAAATGTGGTTTTTAAGGTGTACTATGGAAATACCTTGGACAGTTACTAATGTTAAAGTTCTAGAAAGAGAGGGGGAAGAAAGAAAAGCCTTCTTGTCTTCTCTCTCTCTTTCTAGTATTTTCACATTAATTAGGACTCTAGAATTATCTAGACGACATGAACTATAGATTTCCGACTGATCTTCAGCAGCATTTACACATTCACCTTCGTCCGTTTTTGTTAATATCATCGGAGCGTTAAGCTTTATTTCACAGAAAATGTGTGGTTTCACTAAAATTTATCCTGGATTTGTTATTGTTGTTGTTGTTTTAAAATTCTATTGTAATACACGGTATACGAGTTCATAGCTACTGCCTTTCGTTAAAATTGAATTTAACTCTTTCAAACTTTGGTAAAGATTATTACGTCACTAGCAAAACAATGACATCCGTATCATCTTTGTTTCCCCAAAAGTTTACGTATACTCGTTCTCAAATTTTGAGTGTCACGGCATTAGCAGTTTAAGAGTGAAATAGAGGGCAAGCAGAGTCTTCTGTATGTTGTAGACCCCTTCAAAAACTCAGCGACCAATAGGCTTTAATTTAGTGCACCATAAGATAGATTAGTGATGCTTACTTTTATAAAGTAAATGTGAGAGACAATTTTCCAAATGCAGAGATTAGCTTCGGATACTTTTAATATTAATGCCCAAAATGTAGGTACCTGACTGCTAATACTCTCGAATAAAGTACACAAATATCTAAACAGAGCAACTATAAAACAAGAAAAGGCCAAACAATTATCTCTGTTGATAAACGTAGCAGATGGTGATAAATTAACTTTAAGAATTCATGAGTTCGTTAACAGAAAATCTAGGAAAACATAATGTTGTCTGGCACTGGAAATATCGACAAAACGTTTTTTCTGTTAAGGTGGACAACTTTCAAAATTCCTGTTTTTGTTGTTACCTATTGCCTACAGAGCATCAGCTAATGGCAAAAAGCTTAGGAACGCTCATATATTTCTCTTACTTTAGTAACAAATAAATACATTGCTGATACTGTTGTCTGCTCTAAATAACAGAGTGCACAGTGCAGTAGGTATTATCAAAACATTTTTTTATCTAATTATAAAATAACATTCTTCCTCTGACTTAAAATTTAATTAGAATCTTATATTCGACACTTCAAAGCTATGTTAAGGTATAAAGGATCAGGTTACTTTCAACATTATCTCAGTGTACGTTTGGCTTGTGCTTAGAACATACACTGTTCTTTATACGACATGATGATACCCCAGTAGAGAACAATAAATTGTACAATCTACGTCACCCAATCTTGCAAATACTCCCTAATTACGTAGATTTTTAAGGATTTTTTCCGTTCTGCAGCAAGGAACAATTTGTTTAATAACTCATCTATTTCTTCAAAAATCACCTACTGTCATAAAAGATGTTGCATGGCAAACGGATGCATAAGAGTCTGCACTTTGAAGAAAAGCTTGGATAGGGGGTTATCCCGCAAGCATGATAACGTCATCAATTTGAAAGTTCCGAGATATACATAGACAAGCTGTCATGTCAAATAATGGATTTGGCATGTTCAGTAATACGTTATTCAAATGAAGAGGATGCTGGATGCCTGATACAATACAGGAAAAATAATTCATGTTTCTCTCTTTCAGACATGGTCGCTAAGGGCAGCATCCTCGCACTTTATTTTTATACGGAGAATAATACCTAACGTTTTCGAGGGGGTGTATATATATCTGGCCCTAAAAATAACCCAAGCCTTCTATCATGGGCTTACCCACTCCTATCAGTTAACTTAGACCTTCCTTGGCCTTACGTACTCATATCTAAAAGAGAAATCTGTTTTTCTTCAATTTCTCTCTTCCACCCAACCTTTCTTTGTCCTCTCAGCTCCGTTATTGCTAACCTCAGCTGCTTCTCAGTTCACAAGAGCACCTATACTTCATACCTGATTTGGTAATCTCGCGCTAATCTCACTTGCAACGTTTAAACTATTCTCATGACCTACAAAACACAATGATTTGACCGAAAGTTTGCTTCTCACAGCTCTGTATGTGACTGCGAAACAGCGATTGAAACTACAACCAATGATATTTTGGAATAACGACAATATTATAACAACAAGCGTAACCTGCTTGAGCAAGTATCTGATAAAGTTGGTCATGATATGACTTAATGCGAGTCTACAGCTCAGTAGTCGATGAAAGTAAAAATCTACCGCAAATGTTATCAAGCTCTTAATCCTGGTTTGATGGGATTTGCTATAAATGTTTGCAAATCTGGAAACCATAAAGCTAACAAGAAGAACAGAATGTGGCATATTTTTATATCACTTCATTCATAGTGTTTGTAGCTGATCGACTCTCAGTAAACTCAGCTTGAAGAGATTACATAACCGCTGAAGGAAAGGAAGCTCCATACCCTCACCGACATAAAGAAAGTGGTAAAGATTCCGTTAATAACAGTCTCATTCCGCATATAGCAGTTTGCTTTGATACTTATTGTCATTATGCAGAGCAGAACTATCAATGTTTTTCGCTACCCATTGGGTAAATGTCCTTGGGCATTAGTAGGACCGATGGGAGAGATACGCGAAACAAAACAAGATGCTTTGCTCCACAGGATGGAAGAAGATGTTCCAGCTGCTGATGAGAGAGTGAAACAGGCCGTCGGCATTGGTGATGAGATGGCATTAGTTCAAAAGGCCAAGGTCACAGTGGTAACGTTTCTACAGCTGTCCTCTGAGCTCCAGCAAGTTTCATAAGCCTTTGCCAAGATTCTCAAAGAGTTGATATTGTCTTTGACTACTTACCAAAAAGAATCCATTAAAACACTGAGCAATTGAGACGAGAAGCTGGTGAATTGTTGATCAAGAAGTTGTTGGTACTTAACCATTGCACCAACGGGTAGAATTTCTCTCGTAAGCAGCAATCAAAACTTACCAATTCTATTTATAGCTGGGAACTGGCAAAAGGAAGGGTTGTGGCCAGTTATTGCAAAAGCCCATGAGATTAACATCACAAGTGGGAAAATGTACTGGCGTCTAAAAAGGAATGAAATGAATCTTGTGCATGCTGTACGATCAAGGGAAGAGGAAGCTGATACTAGAATGTTGATGTACATTTAGCATACAACATTCTTCGGCTAGAGGAAGTTTGCGATACATACACCTGACACAGACCTGTTCATGATAATCCTGACACGTTTAGATA
Source organism: Carybdea cf. marsupialis auct. non (Linnaeus, 1758) (assembly GCA_010016065.2). Taxonomy (NCBI): domain Eukaryota; kingdom Metazoa; phylum Cnidaria; class Cubozoa; order Carybdeida; family Carybdeidae; genus Carybdea; species Carybdea cf. marsupialis auct. non (Linnaeus, 1758). Next base: position 3,573 of record JAAAKL020016301.1, on the reverse strand, counting down.
CCTTTGGGTATGTTTATGTGCAAACAGATTTGAGTGATAAGGCAAGATTGATAGATATTGATGCAGTCAAAAGTTTTCTCCAAAGCAAACTCGGTGATGCAGCAATATACGGAGTGGATGATCTGCTGAAAGCTTTGACTAGACTACATTGTTTCACATGATGTGAGTCGACAAGAAAAGTTGCATGCACAGACAAAGCATGGGCTCTCATATGATGGGGTCAGGGAACTGTGTGTCAGTTTAAAGACTCTAGGGTCATCGTAGGATGCGAGCAGCACTGTTCAGCTGGAAAAAGAGGACGTTCAACGGTCTTGTTGATGACGATCAATGCTCCCTACTAAAATCACCTCCTCCTGTTTAATGCCGTAGTACATCAGCTACAGTGATTTCTTTGATGGTCGACAACACGAGAAAGTTTACTTTGGTACTCTGTGTTTACTTACACTGATGTTGAAGATCTTCCCGGTAGCATGTTTAAGCTATTTTTGATAATTAGTGCACCTTACCATCCTGAAATTATACAAAATTGGGTAATCAAATCTTTTTAACATCCCGTAAAGGGTCCATGGTCCAAAGACCCCCCAAATACGACGCAGAACCCTTCTATTAATCAATAAATCGATACCGTAATGGCATCCATAGAAGAAACTCCAAAGTATTGTCAAGAAACAAGGCTGTATCAAATAAACAGAGACCAAGACAGACCTGTTCGGCATTCGCTTCAGCTTATTCAGTACTGTTTCAAAAGAAAATTATACCGGCTTGAAATACTAAAAATGACAAAACACTGTTTTCTTTATATTTTCTTCTTTTCTGATTTTCCCATTAGCTGCTAACTGACCATCAGTGAGCATAAAATATTATATTTCGTAATATACATTTACTGTATTATAAGTCTGTAAATTGTTACGTTACGTTAACAAGGTAAACATATATTTTACCTTTATAGATAAACTTTTCACACAGACGTATTGTCCTTTCTATTATCAAAGGTATAAATTATACACGTTACCAAAATATTGAAAACTGGTTGTCATAGTAACAAACAGGTAATGCACCTACACTAACATTGGAGTTAAACAGTTACATTAATCAGGGATGATGTAAACATCGTTAACAATTCGTTGTTGCTATGTAACTGCAGTTCGCCATGATGCAGCAATGGTCTAGTTGTAGAAATTTGCTTGAATCGTCTTTTTGTGGTCCTTTAATGTTGTCGAGAATGGTGCTTCTTCTGTGATTCAATGAACTTCTTTTTTGCTGCAGCAACTTTTTTGGAATTTTTGAAAATATTCTTCCTTTTGGATGAGCTTGCCTTTTTACTACTTTTAGATCCATGATGTTTTCTCTTCTCGTCGGGAATGCGAACTTTCTTAATTCCAGTCTCTCTCAAGTAACTTCGTCTCTCTGCGTCAAACCAGTGATAATCACACTGAAGAGAAGAAATGAGAAGTTTTAAAGGTGAGAAAAAATTATAAAAGAAGATAAACTTTTTACATATTAGGGGCATCACGATTGAATCATATTCCAGATATGATGATAATTTATAATTTCTGATAAGGTGATTTATACACCGACAAGCAATCATGAATAATGCGCCTAAAAAAGGAAGCTATGTTTTCGACTACGTTTCGACTATAACTGACTTCTATTGGTTGGTCACTATGTACCCATTATTTTGACATCTTGATTATTTTAGAAAGATATTGTGCTCATCAGAGCCGCCGTATTCTAATGGTTCAGGAGTTTGGGGGGAAAATTAGCCCATCATCCTTTCTCTTCCCGACTGATTGCCAAGTTCGTTCCAATTTGCTGCCGATAGTAAGATTAAGTGATTTGACGTACACGTTTTACTTCTAAAGAAACTTGGACTCCAGTGCTTGATGTCATGTTAAATTTCCAGATAAAACTCTTGAATTTGATAAAATAGGCCAAACAAAAATTATTGTGAACACAACAAGACAGGGGCTAAAGAAGAAAATGCGATTGTTGATTTTATAATCTTAAGCAAAAGTTAATCATAATAATATCTCAATAATTTTCTATACAAAGCGATATGTTTGTTAATACAAATCTAAATTATACCCATGTGATAAAATAATTTGATGTTATTCCTACGTTTTGTTAGGGAACATTGATGCAAATGTTTTACATGTATGCTACAATGGAATATGTAATTGAGAGACCTACTACGTCGTCCAGGAAACAAATTTGAGAATCGATGCATAGAAAGGTAGTGTTACAATCAGAAGGGTGATGGTTACAGCCCACGCTCGGTAGTATATCTGATCCTACTGTAACTCTGCTGGAAGGTGGATGCCTGAAATTTTCTTGGGAAGAATAAAGGCGGCGAGGAAACGAGCTAGCCACCCGTGCCTTCTAGATGCAGATAATTATGGATATATCATAGTCCAGTACGAAAGGGAATCAGAAACCTTGGAAATGTGAGCCTAAGAAAGAATGCTGAAAATTCGTATATCTAGAACAAACTCAACATACCTTTTCTGAGTCTGCTAGACTAGTCCTGGGTAGAAAAGATGAAGACCTAATCTCTGAAGTGTATGCACCGTTAGTTTCTTAAGACCGTTTGTTACCTACTGCCACCATAAAAGAATCAGTTCACAACAATTTCCTTAGCTGATCCAAGTTCAACGACGTTTAAAATAGCATGAAATACTTACTTTTGTAAGTTGTCAGAATACATATTTGTGTGAGCTGTAAAGCAGCATGACAGAACTGTGGCTATGTGTGAAGATTCCTTACCTTCTCAGGATGACCAATGAATTCCGAGAATGCAGCATGCTTTGGCCACACTGCTGCGCGGTCAGTATGTGCAACATAAAATGGTACACCTCTAACAAAGCTTCTTCCACATCCAATTCTTTCCGCTTTCTTCCATACAACACGTTTAAAGTTATCTACTGCAATGTTGCTCTTGGATTTTCCAGTTGTATAGTCGTAATTTTTGCCTTGATCATGCCAGTCCTTGACAGCCACTATGAAATTTGGCTTACTCCTGCCATAGCCTATGTTTTCCCCTCCTGGTGAAATCAAGACCAAATATCGTTTAACTATGATATTAACAAGTAAGGTAGCTGATTTTTGATACTGATAACTCGATTGTTAATGAAATGGCCATGAGGAAAGGTATGTCGTAATAGGGTGATATTGGTGCTAAGTAGGTGATAATGATGACTATGATAATAATGATGATGCCGATTGCGTTGCCTATGATTTTACTATTGGCAATTAAATGACTACAGCAAATGATGGTTTAACATGCTGGTCGTACTAATGACGTTGAATTGAATTGCCATAGCAACGTTTAGGGTTAGTGGTGAATACGATGATGACTGTGATAATCTTGTTTTTGATTATTAGGATGATAATGGTTAGAAATGTAATGGTTATGATTATGATGATAATGATGGTGAATATTTACAATGTAACAATAATGATGAGGATGATAATTAAAATGTAGTAATGATCATGAAAAGAATGATGATGATGATGATGATGATGATGATGATGATGATGATGATGATGATGATGATGATGATGATGATGATGATG
>JAAAKL020016300.1:0-11093 GCA_010016065.2 Carybdea cf. marsupialis auct. non (Linnaeus, 1758) | reverse complement strand
GGAGACCATGCTCTCTTATCAGGGAGTTGAGGAAGGCAAGTAGCAGTGACAAACATGGAAGAAACAATGGCCAAATTGTGAAACCAGTTATGTGGAAAGTGACTGTAAAATGTATGTAGTCCAAGTAAGTAAATAGGTATGTCTAAGGCTACTTGCCAACGAAGTTGAAATAATCAAATGAAAACAATTAAGTTAGATCATTCGAAAGATTAAACAGTGCAGATAATGCCATTTTCGAAAGATTAGAGAAGCAATTGCTGTTAATAAAAGGTTCTTGTTTTGTTTTAGTACTCATAGACGATAAATTTGATATCTTTATACCTACTGGCATCTTCTCAAAGAAACACTAAAACTCCACGTGGTTTCACTGTAAAATATCCTGCGGAATGAAAATCAAGCATTTTTCTGATCTTTACTTGAGCTAACGAGGGATTTAATTTGCTTGTAAGGATCCCGTTTGGCAGTCAGATTTAAATCATTGACTGAATATATTGGGGGTAGGCGGTGGTGGAACTATTTCACTTTCTTAATGGAAATATCTCACCGTAGGTCCGTATCATTGACTGCAGATAGTGGAAAAGAACGCTAAGCAAAGCGAGCATTGCATTTCACTTCCAGGACTTGTATTAAGTTGACCACATCCTATCTACCAAGTATTGTAGCATTTTCTGTATTCATTTGAGTGGTTAGTGACTGTGATATCCCAAGTAGTATTTTATGCAATGTTATTTTTGACATTTGGTTGATAGTTGCTTTTATTCTGTTGATTTGTAGGACGAAATGAATTTATCGGACAATCATCGAGCTCCAATCAGGAATAGGGAACATGAGATAAAAGTAGACATGCTGATTGGATTTGTGAAGCGACAAGCTTCTCAAGTATGTTTTATCTATTTTTACTGCATAGTTGGAATGACTGCCATTTACTGGGGGGTACTATCCAGTTGTCTCCGCTAGTGTGGCTTGCTACCTGCCTCTACAAATTGTCCGTATGTGTGTGCGTTTTCCAATGATGAGACAGGTGTTAGAATGCGAATATTCACTCATTTGCGTGCTCATATGTCTTCTTGTTTGCATGGCTGTTGAATACGACATAAAGAGCGTAAAATAGTTAGACTTTCCTTCGTTAGTACAACAGCTTTGCCCGAAAGTTAATCTAAACCTTAATCTGGTCTATCTAGTCAGCGTGCGATCTTTTATGTGCCCTGGAATGTTTTTCACCTTCAAAAGAAAGTAGCCAAACTTACCACAGGCCGCAAATAGCTTTGATATGTTATTGTCGGCGACCCAAAGCAAGGCATGCTCATGTCAATTTTGGAAATTTTGGAAAAGAGTTTCAGGAAGCTGTCGGAGTGTTGGACAGATATTGCATATAAAGGGCTCCCTGATTTTTTATTTATACCCTGTCCGTTGCTACCATCTAATTTGTCAAAGATTTTATATTTGATTATCATGGAATCAAACTAACAATCCTCCTGGAAATCCTAGAATGAACTTTTTCAAAAATAGTTGACACCCAGTTTCTATGATCACAAGAACAGGGAAATAGTTATGTTGGATATATCAATCATAAGGTTGTTTTAAGTTTTTATATCGTGACATATTCTGTTAGGTCACGTGCTAGTATGAGGTGGTCAGTAAGCTATTTTTTTGCATCTGAATGGTACTCGCTGCAAGGGAGCCGTTGTTTTTAAAACTTACAGAGGACGTGGTTGTTAGGAGGCATACGATAACTTGAATACAGATGGCTTTATTTGAGTAGAGTTGACACCACCGCACCACTGTTGATCTCTCTTTCAACGCGCGTACGAAAGTGGCGCTTTGTGTTCTTTTGAAGTGGTACCGTTATTAGGAAGAGGTGCTGCTTCAAGTAATGCCACTTCATTCAGGAATGGATGCTAAGTATGCGTTACACTAACATTCGCTACTGATAGTTCCTGTATTCTTGGTATCAGAAGTCTCTTTTTTTTCTCGTTTTCCTTATCTAGCGGACCTCGTCTGGCTTAGTTTCTCCCGAGGATTACATTCGTGAACTGAGGAGAGCCGAGATTGTTGAAGAACACCTGCTGCAGCTATTGCAGTCATTGAGGGTTTCTTTAACAGGAAGGCCCATCAGGTGAATAACTTTCGGGGTATTCTTTGAGTCGGAGAGGGTGTTGTATATAACGATTCATTGTGCAATTTGGTATCATTTACATTGTGTCATTCCTTTTCTTAAAACCTGCCTCGAATTAGTGCATACGGAATAGTTTCTCTTTACTTGTGTTTGTTAACTATTGAGGTGGAACGATTGAAATAGTGCAAGATTGAAGCAAAGGGTATTTCGCCCTTTGGCATTTTACATCCTTTACACATGTAGCATAATGTTTAAAAGAGTGCCTTGACACCTCAAGGACAGCTTTTGTTTACGGTTTGCTCCCGTGTGAAAACAAGCCAGGTACCGCTGTTAGTTTTACAAAGTTGGGATTTAAGTGGAGTTTCACATTTTTTTACCAGGGGCAAGTGAAGTGCACGTGTAGGTTTCAACGATAAAAGTTTGGCGGATCGTAATCACAGAGTATGTTGCAATCTGTGACGAGAGCTACATTTCTGGGGAGAGTCCATAATCTAGTATGTGAAACCCTCGTAATAGTGGAGATTATTCTACTAGCCGAAGTCTACCCTTATTGAATGGTCTCCTCTGCACCCCCCGTTGATCAATAGTAAGGACGGCCTTTCAGGGTAGACATATATGCCATGGCCTCACAACACTCCAAGCTCATTGGGTAAATGCCAAGTAATACGACCCTAAGCAAATAACTGTTGCATGAGAATCGTATAAGCCCTCTGTTGAATCAATTTCGTGCCAATATGTGAACCAGTTTGTGTAGCTCTTATGGAGAGGAATGAAGATATGGGCTAGTAAGAAACGACAGTCGAGAGGCCTGAGGTTGAATTGAAAATTGCAATAAATAGACAGACGTAAGTAGTTTGTGATCAGGATGTGTGTCACCGTGTATGAGCGCGTGCTGTTCGATTTTTGGGCGGTTTATGTTAATGTTTTTGGGAATAATGTCAACTTAAATTATTAATAAGCATCTTTTATTTTACCATTCAATGTATATTTACCAACTATTTATGGCTTTGAGTTATAATGTATTTAATGGTTTATTTTCTACTTATTTTAGTTTTTAGTATCAACGTATTTTAGCGTCTACTGTTAACGTACTTGAAATTCATTCTCTATGTATTTGAGCGTTTACTTTCAGCCGAATTTTAGTGTTATTCGTTACGTATTTTACCGTTATTCATTACGTATTTTACCGTATGCCTCTATAAGGTCTGCTAAGATCTCAATTGCTGATGACCTTACTTGAAAATTCCCTCTCTTTCCGTTCATTTAAAATTTATAATTGTTGTTATATATACGTGGTCGAATGACCAACAGAAAACCTTCCCACAATCTTGCAGTTGCATCAGTTATTTCGGAGGTAGAATCTCCACCATGCTTCAGCAATGTGCTGCTAAGAATTCCAATTCTTACCGTGATCAAAGCAGGGGCATTTGAGTGTATGGTTGAAAAGTAATGATTCTATTGTAAGATTTGAAAAGCCTGATCCACACTGGTGCTTATTAGCCGTTGACAAAATTATTACCAAATGTAAGGATGACAAACTTTTTCGTGGAAAGTGAGTTTTGCCTTGTTTGTAAATCTTTTTCAGTTGATTCTCATGTGCCCCTTTTATGCCCAGTCTTTTTTGAGACAAATGTGATATGGATAACAGAATTGCACCCGGCTTTTTGAGAGTGAAATTGCGAAAAACACTAAAATCTTACATAATTAATAAATTTCAGAGGACAGGGTAGACATGACTACCAAATAATGATATCGTTAGCTTTAAATCGTAGACAACATTTAATGCCACGAATGCTGTTGACAATGCATACGTTTTGATCACGATTATTTTACCGCAAAGCGTACTTATAAACTTGGGCAACTCGAGGCTTAAGGTGATAACAATATATAAGATACGTAGAGCAAATGAGATTTGATACGTTTGTTGCGTTATTTGTTACGTTTCCAATATGGATGACATGTTTGCCCTCTTTTTGTAGCTGGATTCAAGGATTTGGTCCCGCCGGTTTGGACTGCCTGTTAACTCGTTTGGGCAGCCATGTTCTTAGGTGAGCCTTTACTTACTTACGTGTCGTCCTTGAAATTTTACAGCCACCATTTATAGTTCTTTAGTTCTATATGTTTCACACCGCTGATCTCTAAAGAAGACTGGATGGAGCTTCCCATCATTTCCAACAGCGAAAAAGTGTAATCATGAGTACTGGCTCCCATTAGTTACAGTAGCGCGGGAAGGTCCACCATGTTACGTAACATTATTTATAAGCTTTGTTTCACTGGGACTGATATGGACTCACTTCACCTTGAGACGGAAGATGCTCGATCTGTTGTTGTTTAGAGATCAGTGTTTACAACTCGTTGCATTTTAAAGGTGCCAATGATAAATATACATGTGGTTAATATACTCTTGTTAAATGTGGACATGGCAAAATTCTACTTGGTAAAAGTTTACATGATGAATGTGCACTTGGTAAATAGGAGAAAGCTGGCATTGAAACATAGGGAAGGATTTTTAGTGGCAGGTAAAGCGAGTGTACGTTTGAGCTGTTGAACAGGCAGAGCTTCAGTGTCGCTGTAAGCGGAACAACTGGCAAATATGTATTTAATTGCAATCTGAAACTCATAATATAGACATTCGAAAGTGTTGAAATAAATGATGTGGAGAAAGATGTTGCACAAGCCGGGGATGAGAGGGGTGGGGGTGGATTAGTACGTGGTAAATGTGCATGTGTGATACATCGCCGCCGTTAATGTTCGAGTACTCTCTTTTAAGATATCGGGACAAAATGTTTTGCAGGAAAGTGACCGAGTGGCAAATGCCGTAGATTATTATGCTCTTGTGGGAAAATGTCAGGTTAGTAACATTGGTGATTTGTTAGTACGTAAAGGATCCCCTAGTGGCATGCGTGTGATATACGATGATAAACTCAGAATTGGGATTGCAACTGGCGTTTTACTTGGTAAGCCGCAAGCTTTCTAATTAAATGTACATACTCACTTTGTATAGTGGAGCCTATTCTCCAACTGGTTCTGTACTATTTGTACTGATGTCAGATGTTTTCTCGCCGTAGCTCGTCTGCCGTAGAGCAAAAAATCCAGCATGAATGCGCCAAGTGTTTGAAAGCCTTTATGAACAACAAGGTCAGTCTGTGCAGCTGGATCCATGTTAGCTTACTGAATAGATTTCGTCATGCCATTTTTCACCCCGTTTTTAACGTACTTTTAAAATACTTTGTATGATTATTAAGGCAACTGCGTTGTTATTTTTATAATATATTTCCTCTGTATTAAGTGAAGTTATTGTCTTCCTAACTAACCACCCAGCTAATGGGATACACCTCCTTGCAGTTTATGTGCACAAGCTTTCAGTGAAGAGAACGTTTAGTGACTTCTCTTACCGCGTTATTGGAAGTCCGCATAGGTCCTTTATTGGATAGTTCCCCATGGAGTCGTTCGCACCCTACTGTAAGTGCAGTGCGTGGGTGGTGCATCCCTACCTAGTGACAGCCCCCTTATCATGTTGGTGTATTTTTCGCATTGTGTTACTGCCTTGATTGTTTTGATTTATATAACTGGCTGTCGCATAGGCGAAACCACTGTGGGACTAGGGGGGCCCAGACCCCCATAAAATTATGACTTCCTTTGTTTTCTTGAAGTGAAAATAAGTTTACTGAAGATTTTGCGGACGCTCTGTCTTTGTTTGTGTATTTGCTCTACTGCAGTGAAATTAACCCCTTACCCCGTAACTCCCCCAAACAATACACCCCGCCTTCCTCTACTGGTTTTTCGTATTTGTACCCAAAGTGCATTTATTTTAAATTTGGCCCATCTTCCTGTAATTTATCGACCTGGCCTTATCCAATTGATTGCCCTTATTTCATTTCTTGTGAACGTCTCTTTATCGCAGTTCGGGTTGAATCTTATGCTGAAGAACATACATGGCCTAACTCTTCTGGCGCAGTGCATCAGGCTGGACAACCCCAATATGATGCAGGATGTGGTGAAGGTCATGGCAGCAGTGTGCCTGGTTTTGTAAGTGTAGAGCTTTACTTGTAAGCGTAGAACGTGGGATATGTAAACGTGTTCATGGCGCTCATCATAACCTTGTTACTTAGTTGACAATGAATAAGAAGGATTATGCTTACTTCAAGTCGGTTTTAACTATCGCGACTGTTTTTGCTTCGAGTTTACTTTGTGGGTTTTAAATATAATAACATTTTAAACTATTTTGTAAACCCAAAGTTTTTCCGCACCAGGGAAACAAGTTACCTGCGGGGAAAACCTTTTGGTAAAATACTCTTGACTCGAATGTAAACCCGCTGTTTAAAATTTATCATACCTTAGATGGTTAACTAAACCACTTGACCCTTTACAGAACAAAACCTTCCTTGTAAAAGATCATGTTGGAAGAATGAACATTTTGCACACTAAATTTTTCCTTTTCTTTATCATAAAAAAACGTACTTTGCCCTTCAATAAATTCTTAACGAAGTATAAGTTGCGTCTCTAAGGAATGATTGTGACAGTGCCCGTAACTAAAGTTGTTTTTATTTTTTGTCAAACGGAAACTAGAGGAAGAGTTAGGGAAAGTCACACACACTTTCCGATCTCTTCCTGCAACCGTTGGGGCGCTACAAGAAAATACACCGTGAGCGAAAGTTGTGTTAACTTTTGTATGTATGGGGCGCGTAGTGTTAGATGTTGTAGCATTTCTAGTGTTTTCCAAGGATTTACTAGGTGATTGTACCGCTCTCATAATACTGTAAGAGTTGGGGTGAGAATAAGATTTTTGCAGCAGTACTTCTTTAGTTAAGCATCGATGAGCACTAAGATATAACGGTACTAGTAGAGGGAAAGTGAGGGGAAGAAACGTCATATGAAAAAGAAAGAGAAGAGAAAAAGAAGGGAGGGAGTGTCTACAATGTTCTAACAGAAACGGGTTAAGCCACGTCACGTAATGAGAGCTTTAATCAGCAGAATATCCGAAAGATTATTGGTTTACAAATGTCGTACCATCTTCATAAGATTACCGTTGGTATCGGTACATTTTATCAATGGCTTTTACGCAATGACATGTACTATGTTTACCGACAATGTTAGTTTTGCACTCAATTTTATAGCGCCATCAGGCTTGTATGTATAAAAATGTGATGACTGTCGTAAGTATGCTGGTGTTGGTAACAGCAGTTTTCATTAGAAGGAAGTATGTAACTATCTATGAATTACGACCTGTAGGATGACTTTGGTTATGACCGCCATACTGCTTGTGCCAATGACAACTGTATCTCGAGAGTTCTTTTATGTCGTTTTGTTTTATTGCTCCTTTCCCTAGCCATGACAAAGCGCTTGAAGCTTTAACAATGAAGGCAGAAGCTGCGAATGAAGTCCGGTTTTTCGCAGTGGTTGAAGCAGTTAAAGGGGACTATCCACCAGCGTTGAAGGTAACTTTTGTTCAAATATGCTTAATTATTTATGCGGAAAAGGCTTGTTTCTTTTTCTTTGTCTTGTTTTGTTTTGTTTTGTTTTCTTTTTTGTCCTTTCTTTTCGTTACTTTTCTTTTCTGTAGATTTATCTTGATCTCGCGAGACAGTAATTTGTACATAATGTTGGTTATATTGAATGCAGTAATGCAGTTTTTATTTGCCCTGGAGTAGCAGACGCGTAAAACTAAAAGTAATTACGCATAGTTAAATGTGTTCCATTTGCATTCAAAGAAGAAATGCTGCAAATTTCTTAGACATTTAACAGAAAATTAACAATGTTTATGGTGATGAATGGAAGACATAGCTTTTAAAAGGCTTATACCTTGCCACAGTTTCGTTTAATCGTCATTTTCTTAATCAAATCTTTACATTTATAGATTTTTGTTATTGTTGTGATTCGGTGCAGAGGTTACTATCTTTTTCTTTCCTTCGAATTAGATTGCTTGTCTACAGTTAATCAACGCACTTGTGGCAACACCCGAGGACCTAGATTTCAGACTGCACTTGAGGAACGAGTTCCTAAGAACAGGATTGGCAGAGGCACTTCCAGTAAGTATCTACATTGTAGCAAAGTTATGATCCTTGAAAAAGAGGTTGTTACTATGGCAGGTTGCAAAATGTAGAATTTTGCAGACGTGACTCATAGTTTATGGTGAGATGTTCAAATCGATGAAATTTTGTTTTATTTATCGTATCTTTAAAATGCTCCCTTCTTTGATTTGATATGAAGCTTAATTTAATGAACATGTGATATAGTGGTATTACTACATTTTTATAAAATAACAGAGGATTTTAACAGCGAGCCGTTCGTTTGCGCGTAGATCTTGTGCCAATATTGTCAAGAATTTGAAAAATACGCTCAGAGATCAGATAATCCAGTTGGCGCATATTTCGCGTGAAGGATGTCAGAAATTTTTAAAGCTTGGTTTCTAATATCACTTAGAACGGTTTGATTTGTTGATGTTGCCGGTCACACCATCATACCGACATTCAGTGTACAGTTTAAGAAGTACGTCATCGAATTTGTTGTACTTCGCCAAGGATAAGCGGAAGTAATCTGTCACTTAGTGCCCCTCCCTCGTATACTGAAAACCTGGGATGGCTAGATGTTAACATCACCCGTGAATGACAAATTAAACGTTTTTGTATGTATCGTTAGTTTCAAAAATCTATTATTGGCATGAAGGATTCAGGTGTTGACGATGGAGTCCCATTTCTGATTCTGGTTTTCTTAATAATTTAATTAAGTCTAATTCTAAAGTCTAATTCTAATTCTAAGTCTAAATCTAATTCTTCCTGTCCATAAGAACCTTTTCGTGTAAGAGCAGTGTAGTACGGAAGAAACCTGTCAAATGCATTGATATTGCTAAGTTGCTTCATAACCGGTAGGGCTTCTGGACTTGCTAGGAACCCTAGTTACCTCACTGTCGAAATAATTTCACCTCTTCCAAATTTATTTGATAGCATGTAGTGATATGGTAGAATTACCTGTCATAAATATGGTGAAGGTCTTGGAATAGGGCAGTGAGTTTGGGTTTGCATGTTGCACTTGTCTACTTGAATGGTAGAAGCATTAACATAAAGTAAATGGCACAAAAGTTATCATCATTTAGCAAATCGGTAGTAGGACAAAAAATCTTGGTATCAATAGGAAACACATGGTGCGATGGTGAGGGCATTTTACCTTTAACTCTAATTAGAATGTAAAATTAAGAAGAGACTACAGAAGCAAAGAACTGTGAACTGTTAAGAAAACGGCTGACATATATGAAACCTCTGGCTTAAACACATATATTACAGAACTTTTTGGGTGGCAAAGTTCTTGCCTTCTTAGTTTGATGTAAGACGTCTGTATGACTTGTGAGATGACATTCAGGTCGGGCCTTTGCAGCACGGAAAACAACGTAGAGATGGAGTTCTACGCAGTCTTTATTGAGAAGTAAATGTTGTTTTGTAACTGCTGCGTAATGTCTAAATTTGTTTTCACCCTGTGTATCTGCAGTCCACTGTTGGCTGTATGTTCTAATAGGAGTTGACCAAGAAGACCTTTACCTCTCACCATGACTGGTCTATTGAAGCCGATTGTCAGTTTACTTACCGTCCGCCAAAAGCATAGAAAAATGAAGAAGAGAATCTGTAGGGCAAGTCATCTGTTACCTCCTCTTTGTTTTTCGTAGGTCCTACGACAGATAGACCAAGACGAATTGAATGTTCAACTAGATATCTTTGAAGAACAAAAAGAAGACGATGGTGCCGAGTTCCAGCATCGATATAACGACATTGTCATACATTTGGAGTATCCTTTTCTGTCGATAGTTGCATATGATATGTACTTTGTCTTGCTATCCAGTCAGCCACCAATTACTCAATCAATCGATCCATAAGTCATTCAATTAATCAGTCGATTGATTTAGTGGCCAGTGAGTCGATTGAGTAGCCAATTGATTTATTAATGTGTCAAGCAGTCAGTCAATCCAACAATTAATCGATGAATAGATCGAATAAACAACCCAACCGCCGTGTCCATTATATGTTAGATGAATAAATTGACGAAAAACCATAAATTTGTAAAGTAAAAAGCTGCATTTAAATGCTATATGTCATAATTATATAGTTAGCGCGTAATCAGTGTTACCAGGTAGGACGACAAGTCGCTGGTAGAGCGATTGTCAAATGACGACATAAAATTCTTTGTTGCCGCTTGGAAAAAAAACCCTATATAATTTTTGAAAAGTACCAACTCCTTTCCAACTCAAGAAATACGCGTGTCGCTGGAATATCGGATGAAAATGTATGTTTGGTGAATCATCTTTGTAGGGACTAACGGCATAAAACATACTTCAAGATACATTAAGATATTATCTACAGTACGTGGATACAGTCTGAAATCAATACATAACCTATATCGGGGACGTCATCTCGCTTTCTAAGGTAGTCTGGGTACCAAAACAATTGTGATTGGATACGGTCTCGTTGTTGACAACCATTCTTAGAAGACAAAGAAGAGTCTTCGATTTAAGCCCATTCAAGATTAGAACTCAATAAACATGAAATGCATATTGCGCTGGTGGGGATCAAACTCAGGATCTCCCACACCGGAAACAGTGAATTGGTAAAGTCGACAATTCGGGAAGTCGAAGCCGAATTCTCACCACCTCCAACAAGTCTTCGTTTTCGGTGTGGGAGATTCTGTGTTCGATCCCCGCCAGCGCAGTGTGCATTTCATGTTTATTGAGTGCTATATATACATATATATGTGTTTGGTTAAACTGATGATTATTTTACAATGTATCTTGATGTATTTCTTGATGTATTTCTTGATGTATTTCTTGATATATTTCTTGATGTATTTCTTGATGTATTTCTTGATGTATTTCTTGATGTATTTCTTGATGTATTTCTTGATGCATTTCTTGATGTATTTCTTGATGTATTTCTTGATGTATTTCTTGATGTATTTCTTGATGTATTTCTTGATGTATTTCTTGATGTATTTC
>JAAAKL020016299.1:0-11093 GCA_010016065.2 Carybdea cf. marsupialis auct. non (Linnaeus, 1758) | reverse complement strand
TATTAGAAATGTTGTAATGTGTGAAGAGTGGCTGAGGAACTGTGAAAGAGATCACAGTTCCTCCAATAGATGAAAGTTAAGGGAATACTTGGTTAATTAACAGCGAGTTGCTCTACCCTGCGTTGCTTGCGACCGCGACGTTACGATAGCATATTCTAGTCTAGTCAGTCTACTCTAGGAACCATATTAGCCCCAAGCGCCCCAGCAGTGAAACCAACCTCAACCTCAACTCAATTTTGAAAAAAATTTAATAAAATCAAAAGTCCATTGCAAAATTCAAAGTATTATCGAGATGACAGAACGTGAATGGTAAGTTCTGAAAATATACTTGAAGTATAAGTGGTTGGCAAATTGATAGAGATGAATTATTGTTGTCTTTATTCACTGTTAGTTTACTCTTTTGCAATTAAGATGACTGCAGTGTAATCAATAACTTGGGAGTAAGGATATTGATTGAAAAGAAACGTAAATGTCTGATACAATGAGATGAATATATATATTTTAGGGAAGCCATCTTCAAGATTTCTTGTAAAACGGTAGAAAAGTCCTCGTTTCCTTAAATTTCGATAAATGTGAAAGTGTTACTTGGATGACCTGAGCTCCTCTCCTCTAAATTCATATTACATCGTGCCTATGTTCAGACAGGAATTTCTTTAACATGAAAGTTAAGGAAATCTGTTGCGATCAATCTTAATTCCTTTTGTCACATGCCGTAAAGTAAAAATGAATAAGGCTACATCGATGGTGGTAACTTTGAAAGATGTCTTATCTGCGTTAGATTCGTAGACAACGGCAGCCTTTGAGTACTTTGGGCCTTGATGGAAGAAAGGACATGTTGTCGCACTCAGGATGTCTTATGCTCACCATAACTCTACATCCACAAAACTTGCAGTCAGCAAGATCAGAGGACCGTTGTATTTTCATATAAAATTCTCTCTGTATGAACAAGACGCCGATATTAACTCTGCTTAGAATTGTAGTTTTGCACATCTGTACCGTCAAATTAAGAAAAAGTAATCAGTGTTACATTTTTGTTACATAATCATTGAATGCTGGACCTAAGTGCTGAAACGTTCGTGAGAGAACTTTTCAGCACTTGTTCAAACTTTCTTAGTATTTCTTGACTTTTTTAAGAAAGTTTAAATAGAAGCAGTCTTAGTGACTTGCATGATTTCCAGAATTATGCGTAAGACAGTCGAAACGTTGTTTTAGGCAAAGAAGCCGAGTATTTGAAGCAATGAGGCAAATGGTGAGACATTGTGGGGTTTGAGTGCCCGTCCTGACTTTGAGAAAAATATGAAATCAATCGCAGTTTATCAGCCCGGGGTGTAATTTTTCGATGTGGCTATTATGGAAAAAACCAGGCAATCATCGTGTGTGGCTGCTATGTGTAAACAATCCCCAAAGAGTGGAGCAGAACAGGGAGACTTGGCTACGAGGTAATCATAAACTTCAAAGGGCTTTATGAATGTGCATGACACCAAAGGGGTGCCAACGTAATGCAGAAAAATACATCACCTCCAGTCACTCCCGTGTACAATCTTGATTGAACAGCGTTGCAGCGTATGACGTCATAGACCCATACAAACTTCATTCGACCCAGGATCTCGAGGCATGTAAAACCGCCTTTGAGGCATTGCTAAAAATCATTCAGGACTGCAAGGAAAGTTTTGGCTTGTTTAAATGACAATAATCTAAGGCCTTCGGCTAAATAAAACCATCAATCTTAGCGTATGCGCAATTCCATTTCGGTTCAATCCTTAAATGAAAGAGACATCGACAGTCATTGAATGGTTCACAAAGACCGAATCACAGGCACTGAAACAGTTGCCTTTTGCTATCAGACACTGGTATCAACCTCGTTTTACCTGTTTCATTCACATTCAGCTAAATCATTTTCAGAGAGACACAATTTTTATCTCCAGGACTTTATGGACGAGTAGGCAGTAAATCTCAAATAATGTTAAAAGAGAACAATAAAGGGGAAAAGTTTGGGGGGCACAGATTTGAATGACTCGCCAACGCTTTAAAATTTAAATTTTTCGTCTATTAAGGCAAACATTGCGCCATTGAAAACCTAGGCTAAAGAGAACATGCTGCATTACTTTGTTAAAGTAATAGCAAGTTGCAGTATTGCTTATCAAAATGACGATGACTAACCCCTCCATAACAAACTTTAAGGAGAGCACATGGATAGAAATTTATATAACTACTATACAACAATATTGTGTAACTCCCTTCACCCCCGTAAAAAAGTTGACCATATATGTAGAATATGTTCATAGAACATCGCTAAGCATGGACTAGCGTAGTTAAATTTTCTGCTAAAAGGATGATAAGTAACAAGCATTTCATACCTTAACAAAAATTAGGGAGAGCACATTCATAGGAAATTCAAGGTTATGAATGACATTTTGTAGCTCCCTCCACCCACGCAACAAATAGTTGACAATATATATGTATGAAGAATATGTTTATAGAATATTCCGAAGCGTTTTTTGAATAATATCTAATCTCTGTGATGCAACGTTATACTGATTTATCTGGTCCTCATCGTGAAGATAAACGGGAATCGTAACACTCATGTGCTTGTTTATCATTCCTCTGATCAATTAACAGTAAAAAAGACTTCTCTATGAACTTGATTGACGAAGTAATGATCTCCGCTTGCAACCTTTTATCAAAATACCTTTGGAATGTGTGCGAAATAGAGAAGATGCAACATGCAAATTAACCAGGGCAATGGTACACATGTAGAGATGCTAAAATATACAAATGTATATTTACAAACATTAGGCAAAGTAGGCAAATATCAGATAAAAGAAAGACGGGACTTCCTTTGCTTTTAGGTAAGAGAGGCACCTATAATGTTGTTGTTTCGTTGCGCATTGCCCTCGTCAAGGGGCTAGGATGTCTCCCATTTTCATAGGGCTTTTATCGAGGCATGGGGCATTTTAAGATTGGATGCCTTGCCTGACGTCATCATTGTCTCTGCAGGAAATCGAGCCATGCAAGGTAAGGAAATTCCCCACTAGAGCACGGTGGTGGTGGTGCAAATTGGAGCAAAGTAACTCTACTATCTTTTATATGCAAATTGTTGGCATCCATTCTGTTCGAGCAAAGGAAATGCAAGACTGGTGAGTAGTAACAACATCCGGAACTCTGATAAGAGGACGATGACATATGCAGATGCAATTTCGTCATTATTGAGGATCATTGAGCTAAGCATAGAATACCTGGGAAACTTTATGATCCACCCTGTTTATTTATTTAATGTCTTTGTTTCAATCCAGAGAAAAGCAATATGGAATATCTCTGGGTCATTCCGCACCCCAGAGAAAACGGTAACAGAGAAATTTACAGTATTTAATGCTGCATAAGTTATCAAAGGTACCACAAATACCTTTAAGATGTATAGCGGCAGAGTAATGAAGGCAGAAAACGAAGGTTGTAAAACAGATATGGGTTTCGTGGGAATCTTTGATTTGGACTTTTATGAAGTGACATCTGCATCAAAATTACGAAAGGTTGCAAGGGTTCAAAATAGAGACAAACTGTAACGCTGGGCCGGCGAAACAGGGGGCGGGAACTTTGTGATAAGTTTGATCAAAAATATTGTGCATAAAAAATAGTTATAGTTGACACACCTAAACGTGAAAGATCTTTTCAATACCGTAAACTGATCACGTATCAAGTAAAGAAATGAGAGGAACATCAAGGACTGAAATGATTGGGGACATCTTTAAAATACGAAGATTGACATGGATAGGTCATATCTGTAGAATTAGAGAAGAAATAATAAATAGGTTGCCACAGAACGGTTCCCTAGAGGACAGAAAAGATGAACGGAAAGTTCAAAGTGACATGGAGATGGATTGTAGAGTAAGAAAAGGAGAAGGGAGTGGTGTGAAGACATTAAGAGACTAGATGAAAACGGAAACCACTTGCAAAGATTTGTAGCTCACTGTGCGACATGGAAAGAAAGAACTAAGGGAAGTTTTTATCGTGCTTTAAAATGTCAAAAATCTGCATTCAAGAAATCATCTGTAAAAAGAATCACATTTTTAGGTCTGGTGAAAGCGTTGAAGACAAATGACGGTAATTTTAGTCATTTGAAATAATTAAACAATTTTCATGACGGTAGGTATCATACTATGTCAATAACACAAGCAGCATTACTCGACATACGTCGGAGCCTGTTCTTCGAAGACATGCTCCTTTGATCAGATTTTGGGTGGTATTGCATGTCATTTCGGAGGTCACTTTAACGAGTTGTGTATCTCTCAAACAAGCAT
The DNA here is from genome assembly GCA_010016065.2 of Carybdea cf. marsupialis auct. non (Linnaeus, 1758). Lineage (NCBI taxonomy): Eukaryota > Metazoa > Cnidaria > Cubozoa > Carybdeida > Carybdeidae > Carybdea > Carybdea cf. marsupialis auct. non (Linnaeus, 1758). The sequence continues at coordinate 6,798 of JAAAKL020016299.1, read as the reverse complement.
TGAGAGTATATACCCCAGTATAAATTGAATTTCATTGATAATATTGTCATGAATCTTGATCTCTAGTATATACATTTGTTTGTTTTATTACATGCCGACTTGGTCTGCACACGAATTAAAATTTGTAGCTTTGATTAAAGATTACCTTTAACCTAAAGCCTGCAAATAAATAAATTGTAAATTATCTGCGGTTAATTTTATTACCTGTTTTTACATTTCTTTTACTGACGTCTGATAAGTGACTAGCTTCTAAGTTACTTCGAGAATTATAATCAGTATCCTCAATTTGACTACCAAAAAACCATTTAAATTGAATTGTACATAGGATTGTTTTACCATGTTTCTCCAAAACTATTCATCTAAAAAGAATATCTTTAAAATATTAGGTTTGCTTTTATTGCTTTTGGAAGCAGGAAGTAAAAAAATTGCGGTATAATCAATGCACCTTTAAAAAGTGCGGACAAAATGTGCGGTATTATTAATGCACCTTTCAAATCTCCTTGGAGGAATCTATTTCTACTTACGTTTGCAGCACTATTTTAGTTGTTTATTGACTTGAGCAAAGCCCTTGATCGTCACAGATGTGATTTACCGTAACTGTACGCAAGTTTTGGGAATGGGGTGTGGCGGTGGGAAGTAGAGGCATTGAAAGTTGTAAAGAATAAAGTTATAATCAAGTTGCTTAGGTATGTTATACGTTTCAAATACTGATTACAGTTTAGCCGTTGAAATCTTATGTTATCGATTAGAATTTGTAACTGTATATCCTGACCCTACTCTATTAGAAAAGGGTTGGGGAGTTCCTTCTCGCTAACTTAAACCTGCGTTTTCGGTCTCTGAGATTAAAATATCATTTGGCTTTTACCTGCCTGCATTTTTGGATGATAAAATTTTTACAGAAAAACTCAAACTAGTGTAATAGTCACAAAACGACCTAAAGCGTAACAGGAAGTGGCTATTGTCAGCCTCAAAATTTCCCATGTAAACAAAAGCTCTCGAAATTTGGAACCAAATAATGCTTTAATCCATTTCTTTCGTATATTATTTATATGAGCAGTTACGTTTTAACAGTCTACTGTAAGAAAATTACTGAATTTAAAGCAAAATCGAAAAGTTTCATATTTGTAATTTCTGAAATTTGAGCAGCTAAGCTTAGTAGACAAGACGACCCTTTTTTAATAAACCATAGAACCTGAATTGAAATTTCTTTTCACTATTTGAATATTTCACAATAGTAAAGGATAGTACTATACGTATTCAAAACTTCAGTACCTCAACACGTAAGGTTGTGTATTAACATGGAGGAGACTTTGACATGTACCTCCAGTGGTAAGAAATTTGTTGGTATTTTGTTCATCATACTGACCTAAAAACCCTTCCTTTATTCTTTATGCCGTACGTGTACTTCACGTAAAAGCGTGTAAAAGAGCTCAAAGTAGCATGCTGGCCGCCGACATGTTTGCCTCGTATTGGATTTTTTTAGCATCAACAGCTGAACTTCCCTGTTCCTTATGACGTAAATTTTGTTCCTCATTATGTCAAAAATTGCCTCGCTCTTGAAAAAGTTCGTTAAAGAATCACGTATAACTACGGGAAACTGTAAGTGAGACTAAAACTAGCGTAGCAGATTGATTCCTTAAAACCTTAAAACAGAATGAACAAAGTACAAAAAAAATCTGACCAGTGTACACTTAAAAAGCCTCCGCTCCGCAGAATCAGTTGTGAAAAAAGCCCAAGCAATATTAAATTAGCTGTCTGCAAACCTTTATCGTTTACTAAAAAAGGTTATATAGCAGCAACGTGTAGGTTAGAAGCCTGGTAACTAGCCTTGATTCATCATCTTAAGTCTTCATTCTATTATGACGTGACTAAATATAATTTCAGAATGTCGTTTGTGTGCACTAAACTTCTTCAGAATTGTTAATTAAATGCGTGCCCCTTTAACAAAGAAATGGGCACTATTGCTTCTTCCTCCACCAAAACACAGATACATTCCCCAGATCCCCCGACTAGACCAAGCTACTAGATCTGATCAGAAGTGTTGCAGTACTTCATTTTGGAAGTTCTAGAGTAAATTCACTCCAATGAAAACTAAAAAGTTATAGTGAAAAAAAAGATTCAAGATTTTCGAAAATGCAAGAAAATGTATGTACGCCCTTCGTTGCATATTAACCAAAGTTCTGTTCTTTTGTCTCTGTTCTGATTTTTCCTTTGGGAACATTTTTCTTTGTTGTCTTCGTTGATGCGTTCTAGCTTATTTGATCTACTTGTAATGTTTTCCAAGTTTATGTTATTCATTCTCTGAAGATGATGTGAATCAATTCGCAAGCTCAGATCTAATGAAAATGTTTATATATTGTCTACAGCCATGTTTACTATTCGCACTGCTTGCTGGGCACTCATATTTATCATAAAAAATATAAGAACAAAACAAGCTCTAGCTTTTATCAATGATTCATTTCTTGCAGGATAAAGAGTAAGCCCATATCCTGAGAGACCAAGTCAAACGTTCTCCCACCCCTAGCGTAAGATTCTGTTTGAAGGCCTAGGACTGGATAAGTTTTATTGCGCCTAAAGGATACACTGGTTTTTATTACACAACTTTTCAAACTGAGGTAATGCCTCTGATGTCCAAATTTCACATCTCCGTATTCAATATGAGTAAGTACACAAAAATTATCAAACATTAAATAACTAGGATTCTTTGAAATAATCAGCAAGATAGTGGACTTCTCTTATAAAGAATGTCAACCTTACTGCCGGAGAGTGCACATGTTCAAGAAACATGTTAAAGCGACAATCAATGCACATTGATAAACATACTACATGTCGCTCGTGTAAATGATGGTAGAATGATGCCTAGCTGCGAGATGAATATCATTGTCTTATCCTTCAAAAGCATCTCTCGTTGCTTCGTACATTGTCAACAAGTTGAAGTCTATAATTGTGAGATATGTTTAGTATATACTGTACCACAAATCCTACTTTAAACCACTGGGAAGGGAAGCTGATGCGGTATGGTGGTAAACTGAGAAGCTTTTAGCAGGTCTTTATACTACTAGAAAGAAGTGGACTCCGGAGCAATTGTCTGTCTACGTCAAAATACATCAAATCTCAATATTATAGCAAGCTTTCGAGCTACACTGCGGTGTTTGTTAGGTTTATACTACGAAATTTGATGTAACATATTCAGTTTTTTTACTTACCGATAACGAGCTAATAAGTCCTGTTTTCTGTAAACAAGTATTTCACAATCGTCGCTCATTTTCTGTTTCTCTTGGCAAGCTATTCATGCTTCACTGCCTCAGTCAGACCTATAACGAGTCAGAAATATGGCGACGAAATGACAACAAAAACCATGCATGCATACTTCCCATAGCACGCCTTTGGATAGGTCTCTTGAAGCAAAAACCTATCAAGGGAATTCTTCCTTTGCAATGCTTGTATTTACATTTGTTTAGATAATCAAACAACGAAATCAAGTTGATTTTCAGAAGCAAATAGTATATTGCGATCACTTTACAAGCATGAGCTATTAGATTTTATTAGAGATTTCCTTCAGTTCTCCTTTTCGATTTGAGAGTATCGTCTTCTACCACGATGGTGATGAGTCACTTCAAGAGACAAATTCTTTCCTTATAATCTCTTCCCACATGTCTCTGTACTATACTCTGAGGATGATGTTGAATACATCGAAAGCTTAGTCAAAAACAAATTAAAAAAAATAAATAAAAAAATCCCTTTGTAACCTCCCCTTTTGTATTCTTTGTATTCTATTGTAGTGTACTACCTACTTGTAAATTCTTTCCTGTTAAGGTACAGAGGAGTCAAAATAAAAGTGTACACGCAAAACGGAGGATTTAATATGATAAGGTTTCGATAAGATATCTAGAAAATAAGAAATTTGTCATTCCATATCATCAACATTTGTAATATTGATACAAAATAGAAAATATATCATAAAGTCTCAGGTACCTACATAACAGCTTTAAGAAAAGCTATTTCTATTGAATCTGCAACAAATTTTCAATGGTTATCACTTCAAATATTATAGATGAAACTTAAGCTTTAAATCGGCTTTTAACACATTGATCGGATAGCAGTCCTTCTAGTGGTCTCCAATCTAATATCAGTATTAACCGGTTGAGGATTGAGAAGTATCATCTTCTACCACGATGGTGATGAATCACCTCAAGAGACAAATTCTGTCCTGTTAAGGTACAGAGGAGTCATAAAAACGTGTACACGCAAAATGGAGGATTTAATATGATAAGGTTTCGATCAGATATCTAGAAGATAAGAAATTTGTCATTCCCTATCCCTAACTAATATGATGACAAGAGAAAGCAGAGAATTTTATCATCGTGGTTCTAACACGATGATGCTAGCGAATACACTGCGAATGGGTGGGTCATGGGTTAGAACCCTTGTGGTAATTTATTTTTTCTATTTCCCTGGTATATTTCTAAAAAAGAAGAAAATGACTTTAGGACTATTGAAGGCACCGAAATTTCTACCTTATGCAATGGTTATCAGCCTCCTTTGCACTTTGCGTGTTTTCGTTACATGCAGATAACAAAATCTGTAGTGTTGCGAATCAGCATACATCTATTGGATGTTTAATAGAGGTACAGCCTCTAAATATAAAGATTAATGGCAAATTTACTGGAAAAGGAATTCTGCACAGAAACATAAAGTGTCCGATCCTAAGGAATAGGGGTCGTAGACCAACCATGTCCGAGCTATGGCAAAGCTATAGCAGGGAACATAAGTTGCCGTAGATTGTGTCACAGACATGCTTGAGTACTTAATGGTAAAATCCACATGATCCTAAGCTCATGAGCGCAGCTATTGTGTCAACGTTGAGGATTTCTCAGTTCAGAAAAGAGCAAATAATTTTGTGTACATCACTAACAAGGAGATTGATACAAGTGCAAGCAAAGGCCCAGAACAACACAGAGAGATTATAGAGGAAGGTTAAACAATCAAATTGTGGAGCCTAAAACAAGGAAAACCCCAGTAAACTGGATGAAACACAGTATAATGTAGAAACAAGACACATGTGAGAAGCAAAGAAGATAGGGGGCGTTTGTAAGTATGGCAAAGTAGAAGGTAAAATGGTAGTATAAGCACGACTAGGAAACTGGAAGAGGGTTAATAAAAGACAGGAACGAAATTTAAAGCAAAATTTGAGAGGCCAGAGACTTTGAAAGCTTGGGAATAGTCAAATGCAAGGGGAGCCGAACTCAAAATAATTGTTAACTATCAGTTATAAGATTGTTGGTAGTATTTGTATCCACATATATTTACACTTATTAAATTTTACTTTCAGTTTTGAAATTCTCTTTTTCCCGTTGTAGTATTTGGTATGTGGATGTTTGTTTGTTTGTTTGTTTGTTTGCATAGAAAATGTTTGCATCATGAATTTGGCCAATATGAAGCACTAAGCTTCTACTATCTCCTTTGCTCCTGCTGTTGATGTGACGATTCGTTTATTGTTGAAAGTAATGAATACTACAACGATAGAAGCAAAATTACAAACACAGTAGGAAAGTAAATGGTATGCAAAGGAAGAAAGAGAATCAAGATACAAGAGCGACAGTTAAGGATCAGTCTGGAAAAAAGAACCTTACTCAGAGAAGAGAGAATGCAAGTTGACTTCAGAAATGAACAGAATACTAAGAGAAGAAGACATGGGAGACTGGGAACAAGACAGAGAATATAAGGAGGCACACATGAACGGCCGTAGGGAACAGAATGGTTGAAAGCAGTATAAAACTGCAAAAGAGGCAGCCACCGATAAATTATTGCTGAGTATCGAATCATGGTGACAGTTGAAATCCCTTCCCCCAAGAGATGACATGTATTGATCAGATTCTACGTGCCAAACATCTTGTAAGAAGTAGAGGCTGCATTGGCATCTACACTCCATGTCACCTTGTCGCTCTTATTGGCAGTAGTATTACTTCAAAATTGGTTCATCAAAGCATAGACTCCGTGTGGCAATTGCCCATAACATGGGACCATAAAGTCTTTAATGGCAGAAGAGCATACTTCCACACTGAGACAATACCATTCTTCTTATTTACATTTTCTGTGAGATTTTGATTGTCGATCATTGTCCATTATCTTTTAAGTTGCTTAGCAATACTGACGGAGGTTTATATCTAGAAAATAATACAGCCTTAAATGACAACCATGTGCAGATTCGGTGACTCTTTCCAGGAGTTTCGAAATACAAGTATTTCCTTTGAAACTAAACGTATGTGTTATCTGAAACGCTTTCTAGATCGTATGAGGGTATCAAGTGTTCATGATATTGTAGTCTCAAACCAACTACAAATGTAGTGTAACACTAGAGGAGACGTGCTTCATCTTCTTTACTAATCCTTCATTTTTATTATTTGAAATCCTTTCTTCCGTCTAAATTTTAAGGGTTATCATTATCATAGTCATAGCTAATACGAAGAATTCTTTGGGTAGTATGCGAAAATACAATACCAAAATGAGTAGAAACGATTAGAAGTTCTTGTAGGATTTCAAACTTGTGGTGGTGGTTGTAGTAGTAGTGGCGGTTGTAGTAGTAGTGGCAGTTGTGGTAGAGGAAGGAGGAGTAATGATGGTGGATATCTTAGTAGTAGTCGTAGTAGTAGTAGTACTGGTAGTAGTCGTAGTAGTAGTAGTACTGGTAGTAGTAGTAGTAGTAGTAGTAGTAGTAGTACTGGTAGTAGTAGTAGTAGTAGTAGTAGTAGTAGTAGTAGTAGTAGTAGTAGTAGTAGTAGTAGTAGTAGTAGTAGT
>JAAAKL020016298.1:0-11094 GCA_010016065.2 Carybdea cf. marsupialis auct. non (Linnaeus, 1758) | reverse complement strand
AAACCAAGAGATGACATTTATCGAGTGGAGAAAGGTATAAAAAGAAAAAAGCAACTGGGAAAGGTGTGTCATTTTGTCAAGTGGCATGGTTATCGGGATACCTTCTTTTAGCCAATGCAAAAAAGTTCTTGGTTGCTAACTGAGGCCATCTATTTAAATGTAAACAGAACAAGATTTCCTTTGAGTTTGGTACAAAAGTACTCTTACAGAGTAGCAAATGGATTACTATATTTGGTCAAACACTTGAGAAAGCTGTAAAATAATTATTCCTGACTTTATAAGGAAAAAATGCAAACGTATAGACGACACTGTTGGTGAGGCGAAAATGATACTCACGTCAGCACCTTTCTAATGATATCCCTAGAACACACATTTTCTGAGATATGTCAGAATCCTGATTTTGTCAATGGGGATAATATGAATGGCATCTGAACATAAATGCCGGGGGTGGCATGGTCAAGATGTTCTTTAATCTATGACAAGTACCTTGGTACCATTGGGGTGGTATCGCCGATATTTTCTGAAATACGTGACAAGAACCCGGGTACCTTGAAAGCTTCGTATCAGACTTCGGTGCTAAAATGTCTCGATCATATATAAGGTCGCTTTTGCAGCAGAGTGTAAAGGACTTCAGAAATATCTGCGTGAACGTACTTCTTTGCTAATTCTGTGAGTGCTTTGCAAATGTCTTAATAGTTACGAAAAATAACCAGGCGAGAAACCGAATAGTCTCGCAACCAAAACAAGGCACTTCGTTTAGTAGGAAACGAGATCATTGGTTTGCTGACTTTACAATCCTCCTATAAAGAGAAGGGCATCTAAACCCTACCCAGAGTGGACGGGGGCGGTAGGCCTGTAGGCCCCCAGCTCTATAGAAAAATAGTCTACAGACCCCCACAAACAAGACAAAGTGTCTATAGGCAAAACACTGTGGAATGAGCCTCTCTGAGGGTAAAGGTATTCTGGCAAAAAGCACCCTGCACTTCTTTCTAAATTTATCATATTTCAAACCAAAAAAAGGAGAATTTAAGGTTTCGTACTCAATGGTGTTCTTATCACGGATTGTTCAATGGTCTTTTAGGTACTTTACCACTTCCGGCTGTGCTGTGATATCATAGAGTCCAAGAGTAAATCAAAAGTGCGCATGCTTACATGTATATGAGCAGTTAAATTTACAGATCAGAAAGTCGGACTAAAATGCATAATTTAAAGCCTCCTGACTTTCTGCTGGACAATAAAAGAGAGCATAATAGTTTTGACTCGCTTGACTGACAGACAGGCAGGCAGGCAGGCCGACCGACCGCCTGTTGCCACGAGAAGACGTATCTGAAGACTTACCATGAATTGGACTTACCGTTCTTAAAGTCACAAGAAAGATTCATTACAAATAAAAATCATCAACTTGTTTAAAGGATACAATCTCAGCAGTAGGTGGCATGCATGTTCATATGTTTGTGCCAGAAGACACAGGGAAACCGTAGCTACTGGATTGTGGCACCAACAACGATACAGGCACACGAATAGATTAACACTGTCCTGTGGTATAAAAGATACGAGATTACAGTTTACTGATTTTAAAAATTATGGAAACATAATGTTGTGCTCTCTTTGATAGGCACATCTTATAAAAACCACGCCTACAATGAGTGCCCAAATAAAGGCTTCTACCCTATAAGATAGAAACACTTTAACAAGCTACCAGTTAGCATTTTTAGAGAGTATGCCACTCGATATCTAGGGCACAATATAGACAATTGTTTAAAAAGATTATTTGTGGTGCAAAATCTAACAATTGCTTTGATGAGTATCATTCGAAAAAGTTTTTCAGTCTAGCGACATATCTTGTCCTGTCAGAACGATTCAAAGTAAAGCGTACTGTATTTCCGTAGCAGTCACATTCAAAGGAGATTTTCAACAGATATTTATCCCCTTTCTTAGGGGGCACCACAACGATTGGGTACATATGTAAGACACAGGTTATATTAATATCCCTTAGCAAACAAATGTACGGAGCAAATACCGAAATACATTTATATTAACATTTGAGGTACAAAATGTGTTATAAGACTACCGTTTTATGAAATCCTGAAGAAATAGTTGAGTACAAAACCCAAAAATATATCTCTGTCGAAACAAGCACTCCGTATATGTCCATCCTTTCTTAGAAAACGTACAAAATACACAATTGTAATCGAAGGTCACGTGACGGAAACAAAGACCCTTCGCAAAATAATTTTATCAATACCTTCCCATAGATTCGTACCTCATTTTCCAAATCCTTCAGCTTTCTCCGGAGCTCAAATAATTCGCTTGATGTCAGCAAAATCATGTTTAAATAATTAACCATGAGTGAAGCAAACTGCAGATTTTCTTCCTGTTGAAGTATCTCCGATAACGCACAATAGATATCTTGTGCATCAAGAAGCAAGCAAAGATGTCTGTCAAGAGAAAAGAATTGTTTAAGTACACTTGGTAATAAGAAATGGACCAAATAAGAGTCACTATCATCCTAATGTACAGTGTGTCGATGGCGATAGCTCCTTATGTTTATTCACCTAAATGTCAAAATAAGAAGTCAAATCATAAAGCAAAGAACACTACGTGACACGTGACATTTACCAGGTGCCATATCGACAAATATAAAGATTGGAAATAAAATTTCGTGCGACCACAGTGACTTTTTAACTGAAGTACCCGTGTTCCTATCTCAGAAACAAATTCTTTGCACTTATAAAGCTGGGCATAAAAGGTACTTGCATGACGGTAACTTATCCACAAATTTGTCCACCAATTTCAACCATTTACGAAGAATCTAAGATAGCATTGTAAAACATGAACGCGGTACATAACCTCAAAGACCGCCTCGCTTCGCCACCACGATCTTGCAGTCTACTATCTATCAGTTGATCAGAAGCTTAAATTAAAGAGTTTAAAACTGGGTTAATCATAAATTTAGGGTTACTTAATGGGGTTCTTCCGCTGAGAGTGGAGTTTAACTATTCAAGGTGGTAAAGCTGCAAGTAGCATTTACGAGCAAACTACCGAAGAGTGCATCCAGGAGTGTACACGTGAGCGATGAACATGCAATTAAGGGCAGGGTCACAAGAAGGAGTAGCCAATATAAAGAGAGAGCACGCAAGTTGAAACCTACTGAAACATGGTCAGCTATGCCTAGTTATACATTTGCTGCCGACGAATGTAAGTACCAACCAAGATGTGGACGATATTCTTAGAAACCACTCCATGCTTCTTACACATTATGCAGAATTAAGACCTTATCGTTAACGGATATATGGGTTGAGTCGCGTATGTACCAAACCGTCACACACAAGATTTTGGCACTTCCACTGAAAGTCCCTTACGGTAAGCCCTGTTATGCATATGTAAAGTCTCGTATTAAAATCTATTCTGCAGGACGTTTCAAACTTTTCAGGGGAATACTTTACGAGATCATTGATAGAGAAGTGGAAATACTTTACCTGATATTTCCTATTAGCCATACTCAACATATAAAGAAATGATTGCGTTACCCAGCCTATTATAATTGAAGAATTTACTATGTTTATCAGAGCATCATCATTTTTGAGCACCATGTTCGGATGTAGACTCCTGACTGACTGACTGACTGACTGACTGACTGACTGACTGACTGACTGACTGACTGACTGACTGACTGACTGACTACTCTCTTGTACAGCCTATCGTATTACGGATTTCAAAATTCGATTTGTACAGTACCGCTGTTGAGCGAGGTGTTACAAGGTTGTTACGCCTAGCACAAATCCAAACGAATGACAATGGAGACAACCACATAATCCAGAATAAAAGATAAAATCGACTAAACAGTCTAGCAAAACAGATACATATCTTACAGTGATGGACATACCTAATAATGAAGGACCCTCTCTCGTCTAAAAGTTGCCGATCTGAACTAAACAGTTTCAATAAATTAATCATAAATTTTGTGAAGTATGTGTTTAACAGTCTCTGATGTGGCGTTGGTGAATCTCCCAGGTCGCCTCCTATGGTCGTTCTCCCTCTAGGCGCTCCCGCTGACGATGCAGATATATCAGCTAGAACCTCCAAGTCCAGAAGGACAACCTAAAAATTGAAAAACAACAACTTTGGAACACTTGTTGTTTATGAACATTCCAGTTTCTAATGTATTAAGGTACCTTAAAGGAGTAAATGATTCGTCTATAGAAGAAGGAGTCGTGTGTCAATCTTGGACCTGTTGCCACAAAGTCTCATCTGGATCTCTATCACACCACAGGAGTATCGATTCCTAAAGTTTGCTTATACTCTTCTGTGCTTATGTTTAAGTAAGGTAGAGTAAGAGGGGCGGTTGGTCTTTGTAATAATTTTCTTCGAATAAGGATTAAGTCCTCCATTTTATTAACTCCACAAATTTAACGAAGACAATCCTGACTCTCTCATCAGTAAAAGTGGAACAAGAAGGTATTGCCTACAAGATTTCTGGTCTGATCACATGATACCCGCATATCGTACAAGATAAAGGTAAGATTTCAACATAAATTTCCTCAACTATAAATATATATTTCTCACTATATAGCACCATTGTGTTTCGCAAATAGATGGTAAAACTGCACAATATCAACTCTGGCTGCGGGGAAGCCTCCCCGTGCCCCAGTGCTTAAGGTGAAAATCGCATATTCACGATACACGGTGAAACCCTTATATCTACTACAGCGAATTCTCGTCATTTTGAAGTGTTTTTTTCAAAACTAGGAATTATTCAATTTATAAAGTTGAATTGGTCTGTAAAAAGATACATCGAGATCATCTGTTATTATGTACTTGGATCGCCAACCCACCGTAATAATTATTCCTTGTCACTACATTTTACTCACCTATGTGGTTATTCGAGAAAAGTGACGCATGCTAACATCGAGTCCCCAACACGCCGCCACTGCGTGGGTAACGGGTTCGAATCCCATTGGTGGTAAATTTTCACATTTCTCGAGTATCTCTCCAGAATGTTATCAGTGCTAATATTATACAAATGACATGGGTCAGTTGAAGCCCGCCAAACAGCTCGGCTCTTCACTATGCAAGCTGTGATGAATAAGGATCGAGAAAATTTTGATAATATAAAAACTTTTCTCTACAATATTCCGTAATCCTCGATGTCACTATCATGTACTGTGATGGATTCTCCCATCGATACCGACGTATGAGAGCTCAACTGTTCGATCAGATGAGCAACCTACTCCGTGAATTAGAGTGAAAGTGGCTGAGTAGACCTGTACCCTTCAGGTGTACTTCAAGCACGTTCAGCGCGACACATGTTGGAATCGAACCCGGGTCGGTGGCTTTCAAAGCAAGCTTTTAGACTACACGGCCACACACTCATGTACTGTACAGGTCAGCAGACCCTATCAATTTCCAGTACGACGTTGTTCTGTTGAGTACAAAACAGTCAAGACGAAAATACAGTCGTTTAGTCGCAGGTTGAGGGCTGAGTATTACAGAAACAAACAGTACACTGATTTGAAGCGGTGATACCATAAAAATCTCCCCCTGAATGATAAGACTTACCTCATCTGAAGGATCCGATAATGTCTTAAGCAACGAAGGGAAGAGCATATCAATGTGTTTGAACAACTGCAAATAAAAAGAACATTTATTCTTAAAAACTATACACAGTATCCACATAAAAGAAGTAGATGTAACACTGGCAGTGTGTAAAACATAATCACTACCACCATCGCCAAGTCGGAAACATCGTCCATCTATTCCTTGCTCCATGCTCATCATCGGCTTAATCATCATCTCTTTCCTTTTTCAACTTCTCTCTGCTGTTTCTCCTCCTTGTTGTCACAAACAGTATTCATAATTCTTACCATTATTATCATCCTTACCATCACAGTCATCATCGTCCTCGCCTTGGTCCTCGTCCTCATCCCCTTCCCCGTCCTCCTCCTCATTGTCGCAATTGATATCAAAACTGTATATTGTTGTTGATGCTGTTGTAACCGTTGCCACACGTATAGCGACAGTATCACCTTTCGCGGATTAAATATGATGGGTTTGAAGTTGATTTTACTATTAAAAATCTAGTGGATAAATTCTACCGACATCACAAATCCTCAATCTTATCATAGCCAACAATTTCATTATATGAAATAATAGCTTTTATGAGACTGCATGGTTGGAAAGGAAACTGACATATAAACCGGTCATAAACAGTAGCAAACAAGTTAAATAGTTTAGAAGACTAAATGGATGGTGAGACTGTGCCAATTATTGAACATAAGACATATAAAAGAGGACCATGAGCTCTAACCTTATTCGGTGTCTTCATATGTAGTTGTAGTTCCCATCTCAAGACCGCCACTCTTGTTTGTATCGACTTGTGCGACAGCTGTCGCGTTAGAACGTCCACAACCGGGCCAAGATCTAATTGCACACTTGACTTTCGTGTCCCTTCGTCTTTAAGAGGAATACTATCATCTTCTGTTGTTATCATCCGCATTAACCCTTGATTTACCGTTTTTGCAACTTCGCGGATATGTGTGGCTAGTTAAGGAACTTACGGTTTATTACTAATCTAATCAAGGGCAGAGGAGCTCTTATTGTAGGGAAGAGTTCTGAATGAACAAATTGGTAAAATACGTCAATATCACGTCAAAAATGACATGTGAAAGAAAGTTATAAAAGCACAGATGTAGGGGAAATGTAACTTTTCTTATTACTTTTTTCTTATTATTTATGGACTATTTTTCATTAACTGTAAACCGTCACTACGATACTGTTATGGGTTTTGAACTTGGCAGGACCTTTCTTCGAATAGACTGATATTTTATAATTCTGACTTTGCTAGACGGTCATACGGTGCTGATGAGATATAGCAAGGGAGCAACAACTGTTGACTAAATACGTCGAGATCAGAAGTACAAATACCGCAATTGCAATTGAATACACGGCAAAACCGGAGACAGTTATTAGACCGGCGGTATCTATTGTCCCGGAAGGGCCTAGATGATTTGGGGGCCTTTCAACGTCATTTAACTTCATATTGTCGCCTACACGGCAGAGCCATCATAGTCAAATACAGACCTTTTCTACTTCCGGGAACAACGATGAAAATAAACCTCCCTACGACAATAGAAACACGTAGGATAACTGGATACATCATTATGAAAGGATATGTTGTTTATCCGTATCGTATGCCATACAGGGAAGAACTGCTGCTAATATGCCAGCACAGTACGGCAGCATGGTTCTCCCTGACAGCGCTACAAATTCCTTAAGCCACGTGATGGCAGTAAATTGAATCACTTCATCTGTAAATGAACAAGAATAATAAATAGTGTATAGAACTTATCAATGTAACATCAGAAAGGGCACAAACATATGACAGTCAGGCATCAGCACAGTAAGCGACAGAGAGCACAAATTTGAGAACACTTTTATACCCTGGCAAGTCCTACCACAATGAAATCTTCTGTTCGACTCACTACTATACTGCCTTTAACCTATAATTATAGCATCCTAACGTGTCCACTGATACCTAAAAAACACTGTATGGAGCACCTTCCGTCTAAAAGCGACGTCAGTCTTTGCACACCATTTTAGTCCCTATCACGCAAAGCCGAGAAGCAATGTTACGTAAGATGGCGGACGTTCCCGCGCTCTTTTAACTTTTGGGGACTAGTAATCGTGATCACACTTTTTCGATGTTGGAAACAATGGGATTTCTCGATCTAGGCATTTTTAGAGATCATTGATCGTGTCCGATAACTGGCCGCTCAAGTTGAAGCCTTTCGTCCATACCAACAACTCCTATACCATTACTGTGTCCCCAAACTCCAGACCTCTTCACATATTTACTACTGTCAAGGGGTCCACTCTGATGCTATTCTCGGGCGGTTTTATCTTGCAGTTCTCTTTCTAGGATTCCAGAAGTTCTCCGCATTACGATCTTCCTCCGCTACTGGACGCTTCCAGCAAGCAGCTATTTTCCCTTTAAAGCTAACACTGTTGTGTCTATCAGTATATAATTGTTTCATGGCGGCAGGAGGAAATAAGCGAATAAATAAGCGAATTGCATATAAATGTGGGGATGTATTTAGGCAACAAGACTGCTTCTTTGGGAAAAAAGCGAAATATTTTGGGTTACAGTTTCTTACAAAGAAGTGTATTATTCAGGGGAACCTTCGACGTTTTCGATCCATTTTAATACAAATTAATAATCTCATATGTAACGTCCTCAGCTAATAACAAACGTTACTGAGAAGAGAGCTCCATCTCTATCATCAAACAGCAATACTGAGGCTTTATAAAAGAAATAAAAGTCATGAAGTATATAAGAAAATGATGAAAGAAAGATGTCTTTCAAAGTACTAAAAGAAAGGAAGCAAGATCAATGTTGTAAAAACGATATCATCGACAAATATATCAGTTGAAGAATACATAAACGAGAACCTCTGACACATTACAAGCATCTCTGGGCAAGCCCATAGCGAAGGCAATGCTTCTCACATCGCCATGTAACTACTCAATTTACTTGCTTAGTTGCGTTTGACTTGCACTATAGCTACTTCTTTACTTTTTCGCTTTACACGCTTTGCTTCAATTATTTTTATAAGATAACTTTCAACCAACGAGGTAACCTACATACCTTCAGACTGGGAATGCAGTACCAAAATATTCACCATTGCAGCAAAATTTACATTCGAATGATTCTTTTTAATGTCTTTCAAAAATTCCCCAAGAATAAATTCACACCTGAAAAGAAAATAATTAAGTCCACGTTATTTACTCATTAAGAGATTACTGGAAAAACAAGAATCGGAAAATTACAGATATCATAAATTAAGAACCTTACGTTCACAAGGCGCATGTCCAAAGCGATAT
The DNA here is from genome assembly GCA_010016065.2 of Carybdea cf. marsupialis auct. non (Linnaeus, 1758). NCBI lineage: Eukaryota > Metazoa > Cnidaria > Cubozoa > Carybdeida > Carybdeidae > Carybdea > Carybdea cf. marsupialis auct. non (Linnaeus, 1758). The sequence continues at coordinate 2,214 of JAAAKL020016298.1, read as the reverse complement.
CTCAAACATCAAAGCTAACCAGATTCCGTCAATACGACCTAAAGACTCACTTGTTATACGCAATAGTACAATGTGATCTCAAAGGGTCTTACTGGCGATAAATGAAAAAACATGCAAAAAAGAGCTCTTCTTAGAAAAATGTGGAATTAAAACTCAGATGCTGACTTATATCGCTTATATCTGAGATAATGATGGGCTATTAATCATACGGACATTTTGAACATGTGCCACATTTTACAACTGGCATGGTGGTTTCATAATGTCTCCGTTTGCTGGGTTTCACCATAGGGACGAACACCGTGTCGGCTAGCATTCGCTCTAACTTACAGGGGTCATCTTTCCTTTATAGTGGTATTACGGTTGTGGGAATGACAAAAACAATCTTTTCACAAGGTTGAAGAAGAAAGTAAATCAACGCTTACATCTTTCTTATTTCTCCACTTTTGTCCCGAAAAATATTAAATAACCCATCTAAAAACTCCGGAAGATGAACAAGTAGATTCAGCTCTGGTACAGCATCCAAAGTCGACAGCTACAAAACGCGAGAAAAAATTATAAAAAAACATTATGATTGTAAACCTTTACATGGAAACGACGCAAAAAGTAAGCTCGTGGAATGAAATAAGAAGACTTTAAGGTAAGGAAAGCATAAACGTGATGAAGCAACAATAGTACGAGAGAATGACACGGAGGACGACCACTGCTCTCTATAAAAACACTGCATCGAGCATCTTCCGTCTGAAAGTGAGATCAGTCGTTGGGCGCCATTTCAGTCCCCATGAAACAAAACTTATAAACAATGTTACGCAACATGGCGGACTTTCCCGCCATGTATATTTTAACTAATGGGGGCCTGTACTCGTGACTACACTTTTTCGTAGTTGGAAACAATGGGAAGCTCGATCCAGTCTTTTTTAGAGGTCAGTGAGGAAGGCGAGAGTTTTGATAACGTACGTGAAAACGAGGCCATATGAGGAGGCGTAAAAGAGACTGACGTTTGAGAACAAAATTGAGGACGAAAAAGTGTATCAACGATAACACAAAAAGAAATGAAGGTTAACCAAGTAGAGAAGTTGCTAAAAATTGTAAAGAAAAAGTTGATGATAGAAAATAAATAAATGCACATGAAAAGGAAAAAGAAAACTTGATTATAAATGCTTTAACATAAGTGCTAATGAGCAGATAACAAAAATTCCATTTTCTTGCTATAACTTGTATAAAAGTGAAGAAATATTGTTAGACAGCGGACAAGGTTAAAGACCGGTGCTCATGAGCATCACTTAAAAAATAAAATGCTCCGAAACTTACCCATGATACGAGAAACTGCTTCGCGTGTGGATTTGTTGTGTAAATGCGTTCCCTCAACAACGGCATAAAGGACACTAAATCAAACATGGCACTTTCTGTGACTACATCCTATGAAAGGGGAAAGAATGGGCAAGTTAAGAAATGCAAACAATACTGCCAAGAATACGAGAACCTGGTCACACTACAGCATTCAATAAAACAGTTCCTACCAGGGAAATATATCGGTGAACTGTTAATAAAGGGTTGTATTCGGCATTCACGTAAAACATTAAATGGGAGAGTGCTTCTGTTGACAGCTCTCTTATCATAATCATCATGCTTTGCCCACTACAGTAATATAAAAAGACAATTGATCTACAAAATTCACTCTTTTACAATCTCTTCATCTTGTCTGAGTGGGATCATAATCAAATGCCATCGATTATGTGTTGACTAAAAGGATGCTAACGCATGAAGAGTACTCCTTGTAATGACTAGGGCTTAGTGTTTTATCAGTGCTTCTAAATTCAACACTTATTAAATGCAATGGCACATTATTTCTTGCAGATAAGGACTATATGGAATTGTCCTGTTTGACTCAACACTGACGTCATAGTAGCAGTGCCCCCTTACAAGCTATTAAGTCCACGTGGTTCAAGCTAATACATTGCCATCCTTAACGTTACAAATTGCAGTCATTACATTTCACAAGATGGAGTCCTGGCCTCTATTTTATCGAAACAGTCTACTAACTGAGTCTGCAGACAATGTAATCACATTTAAAACTGAAATCTAACTTTTAAAAAATACTTTGAAGAAAGAAGATAAGACTTATGTTTTCTATTAAGCTCTTGGTTGTCATGGGAACTAAGTAGGTGTAATAACAGACAGGGCAACCTCTTAATCACATCGCTGTCATTTTAAGAT
>JAAAKL020016297.1:0-11094 GCA_010016065.2 Carybdea cf. marsupialis auct. non (Linnaeus, 1758) | reverse complement strand
ATGAAATGGAAAAAAATTTGAAAACTTTTGGTCTTGCTCAGCATGACCTGCATGACCTCTGGCTTCGCTACTGGAAATATATATCTCTGTCGCTAATTCAAAAGGCGGCCTATTGAAAAGTTGTACTGAAAAGAGGGGCGATAGAACGAACATTCATGGTAAAGTAATCAAGAGTCTTAGAGGGCTTTCTTAAACAAATGGCAAATATTTTTTATCGGAACGCAAAAATAAATCTCCCTAAATGGAATCTGCTCAAACTCTCTCCAGGCAGCGATGTATTATGAGATATCCTAGTAATAGAGTTTTAAGGTACGAAGGCAATTTCGTAGGACGTTTTTTATCGCCTGCATCCTAAGATCATATCCTCGTAGAATAAGAGATCATGAAACATGTTTAATAATCTCTGGTAGCATTGGGTCCAGAAGGGCAATCATCATCATAAACGCGTGAAAGAGAGCACCGCAAAACTATTTTTGACATTCCTTATATGAAAGCCATGTACTTTTGTGCAACATAATACGTTTGTGTTTGATCAACAAGATTTCATGTAGTCCCTGCATCAGAGGTTTGATGGCATAAGTGAGTGCGTTGATACTGTCTATGGTTCATAACAAGCTAGCTTGTAAATAAAGGGCTCGCAATGTTTTCTGGCCATTAGAACAGTTTATACTGTTGCTTAAATTTGTCCTTTTCCTTCTCTGGTCCAAGCAACTAGAGACTGCATAGATTACACGACTTGTAATTGAAACAGAAATCAGAAACATAATAGTATCCACGACACATAGCAAAACTAAGGATGAAAGTGGTAACAAAATTTCCGCAACGTTTAACTTTTACCTTTCGCCAGCCCAAAGATGTGATTTGGTAGGAGTGAATCTTATGTTGGAAACTAAAGATATTTAGATTTGGTTTTTATCAGTTCTTGATTGCTACAGAGCCTCAAAAATACAGATATGAAGTATTTCATAGAACTGACGACATGAGATTCTCGGAAACGACCTATTCAAATTGTGTGATAATAATAGTGCTCTGCCTAGATTCTTGTCAGGCCACAATTTTCCATTGTTTTCCCAGCTCATGAATTCACGTGCTTTGCTACATGGTGATTTGCGAATGAATGCAAACAACTCCCCGTTTTTTACTTTATTCTCCAATAGGGAACCAAAGTAAAACTGCAGTAAAGTCACTAGCTGTTTTTAATGCAACATATACGAGTATCAGAACCTTCTCAATCACTTATAAAATACATCCCGAGGGGAAAATGATTTTCAAACTTGCGTACGAGATTTTTGTGATATTTGTGCTTTTTGTGGTTTTTGAGTTTTTTGTTATTTTTGTGATATTTCTGTAGTTTTTGTAATTTTTGTGATTTTTGTGATTTTTGTGATTTTTGTGATTTTTGTGATTTTTGCTTCCTGTTGAGATTTTGGGGGATGGGAGTTTTTTTTGTTAAAATGTGCAAGACATTTTGAGACATTTGTCCTTTGCATTCGTTTATATGTGTGAAATATGATATTTGGCATCTTTCTTTTGACTTTGACCATACACTATATGAGCTACGTTAGGAGCAAAATTCGAATTACTTTCTCCTCTTGTATAATTGTAATCAACACTGGTTGTGCGCAATACATATTAGCTTGCAACCCCAAAACTAAAGAGGTAAGAGTCAGTAATCAGGGCAGATGTATTTATGCCATGGTGTTTTTGTGTTGACCACGCCCTTTTTAAACCTTAATATTCGAATCTTCGGTTGATAGCAGAGCGAGTATTTGAATACAAAAATGTGGCTTAATTGACAACCCTAAACAGGACGGGTCCTTTCTTAGAGAGACTGTTTCAAACTGAACCATTTTCATTTTCCCGGAGAGCCTATTCGCTGATAACATTCACAACTTGCTGACTGTCAAAGCAGATAAAATGCATTTAATGAGCCGCCATAGTAACGGGGAGCGAGGTGTCTTTGCCAGGATGACTTTCCTTAGTTTGCCGTGATTTATAGGTACAGTGCGGTTTGCGTGCGCGAGGTCCTCCTCTTTTACTGAGGAGTACTCCAGGTATCTTTGGAATACAATGGTGAGTATACAGGCTTCAAAGTCTTATTTCCCCTCCCCAGGCAACTACTATTTCTTCCCTTTTTTGGCTTGCAGGGATATTTTCTTCATTAACCTTCTTTTTACAATTCGACTTTGCAGCTCCTTAAATGTTGTGTATGATGCTTAGATAATCAGACTTATTTCCCTCAATTAAATGACCACCTTCTCTCTTTGTACACCTTTCCCACTTTCATCTGTTGTCCTCAAACTTTCAGGCATTCTTGAAAAGGAGACTTCGTCAATAAATAACCTCCCTTTCTAAGAAAAACCCACACGTATTACATTTGCTATAACACTACTCAATTTGTCTTGACATCCTTACTGAGCAGTAAGTAACACTTTTTGTCGCACACTTGCCATGATGAGGTATATGCTGCAGTGGCAAACACTGCACTTTGCTTTCTCTACTAAAGATGTAAAGCCATAGGTAGGGAAAAGTTTGCAGCTAATTTGCAAAAGAAGGCTAAAAGGGTCAGATTAGAAAACTGGGAGACCCTAGTTAGCGCGAAGGGCCAGAAAAATTTAGTTTAGGGTTCTGAAGTGACCGTTTTCTAATGTAAGAAGGGGGAAGAAATACTGAAAGATCAGGGAAGATATACGAAGCGGTTAAAAAGGGCTGTTATTTTTTAAATTTCCTTCAAAAGCTTGTTTCTTTCCTGTTTTTTAAAGATACTTATTTCTCCCCCACCCACCCCTCCACGAGGGACGCAGTATGCCAGGATATTTACCATTGTTGGAATAGGAAGTAGAGCGTCACTTGAGTAAGTAGAGTGGACATCTCACAGCTTTGTTCTTACAGGGTATATTTATATACATGTTGTCATGTAGTAGTCAGCAGTTTTAGCAGATGCTTCTAGAATTATGACGTAATTCAACTACACATGTATATGCTACAGGTGTATCAACAGTATGGATGACACAAATAGGTATACAATAAGATTACGTCTATTCAAAGTGCAGATCCTATTGATTCTAGATGCTAGACATGAGGTTTCTTATACGCTATGCAAGACTAACTGAAAAGGTGTAATCCATCGATAAACAATATCCTCTAGATGATGGCCAGGAATTAGAAGTCGAGGTTCAACACGTTCTGACTGGATGGGTAACAATAGGGAGTAACTAGCGCATTGAAGAATTAATGCATCGTCCTACAAACGCAATCTTTCTGAATCTCATATAAAATAAGATATACAAAGAGGTAAGCTACAAGATTGACAAACATGCTAGCAATAGTTGTAAACACTGATTGTTTGTTGATATTGAGATTAGAGGTATATTTTATTAACGCATAGAGATTCTGTTTGTTTTGAATACTAATGGCATAGAATTGATTAAGTTTATCTTGTAAGGGAATCTCAAAGGTTTAAAAGTAATCCGTTAAGTTAATCAAGTACTTGACTTAATGAATTAATTTATTTCTAAAGAGGGGTTCCACTAACCTAATAATCAAACAAGGGGTTCCAGTCACATAACAGTACGTTCATTACAAGGCAGATGATTTGAAATATATCACTTTCTGTACATTTAAACTGGTGGTTGGGACAATTTTCAGTAAAGACACGCGAAAGTCTCCTATAGGCATGTCCAACTATTTACTAGAAATGAAAGAATGCAACATTGGGTGTAAAATGGCTATAGACATGATCATAATATCAAGAAGTGCCATTTTGCGGTCATGACGAACTGTTTAAATATAAATGCTAGAAGCGTATGTGTTTATGTATTAAAACTTTTGATTTCATTAAGTATGTGCCGTTAAGGTAATGCATTACGCTTCACCTGGTAGTGGCGTAATTACATGAAAAATATACGGGGCGACACCAATGTCGTAAAAATTAATAGAGGGGCCTGGCGCCTCCCCGATAGATTGCGCCTATGGTCTCTGCGCTGGGAAGGATAAAGTACATGTTCTCATGAAGGCATATGTCGCAATACGCATTCAAGAGGCATCTCTTGCCTAACCATTGTCTCACGTAACCTTGAATGAAGATTGTCGAAAATTTCTATCCCATTGAATGCATCCGCATTCCCAAAAGCCTTTGAAGATAAACTCAAGTGCAATGTGCCTCCATGCTTCCTCAACCCAAGAAGCTAACATTCTGTTATAGGGGCTTTCTTTGTATTTAGTTGTTAAGTCCTTCCGTAGTGTATACATATGTTTGTTCTTGAATTACTCATCTGTTGTAATTATTGTTTCGTTTCTTAAGCGTTGATTTGTTGGTAGCCAATATATAAAGGTTTGCTGCTTAGTAGTTTGTATAGGGGATAGCAGTGTAAAGCCGGATGATAGCAGTCATACAATGATGAAATGCTATTGACGATATGAACATGCGCGGTCGAGGATAGACATGTTAGTGTCATCATTGTGTTGTATCCTTAAACAGGACACCTGGTTAATATTGGTGACCCCGACGTGATGATTTTGCAGCCACTGCATGAATAGATGAAATTGGTGGAGAGAATTACATAGTTGTGGTTTATACTAGAATCAGTAGGTTTGCTGCTGATTGCATAGTCTTGCAGCTTAGAAGACGATTCAAACACTTGAAAATGATGGAGGAGTTTGCATTCAACTGTGAAAGATAACGAAATAACGGTCTTGTCAACGTGTCGATTGAAGGGCGTTCATCGAAGTAAGGGGAAAACAAAGACGCTGCAAAGGTTGACTCTTAAAACAAAAAATGACGCTGAAGGACGTGTTTATTTGTTTGCTAGTGTTTTTCGTTCGTTGCATTGTTCGTATCTATTGCAGGTTAAGGCTCCCTAGAATACTTCCTTTGTCCGTAGCATTTCCTTGTGATTTGGTAGAATTTCCAGTCCCTCTGTTGGCATGCCGTTTGTTTTACTTTGTGAAGACCTATATCGGAAACTGTGCTCTGATGGTTCTCACACTGGCGCACTTTATCGAAAACCTAAAACTCCTAAAAATGATGTTCGCGTGCGTTCTATTCTTTCGGCAATTGGTACTCATTCCCATGAGATGGCTAAATAAATTGTTCCTATCTTAACCCGGTTTTGTGTTAGCCCCTGTTTAGTTAAGGATACTTTGTTTTTTGTCGATGGGTTGCACTCCCTAGCTATTGACCCAACTAATGCTGCCATGGTTAGTTTCGACATTACGTCACTTTTTACCAATGTGCCTGTTAATGTCACCATCGCGTCGAATTTATACAAAACTCTTTATCCTTCAATATTACATGGTTTCTCTAGAGTGAAATTTTTACAGTATTTGTATTTATATACCACTAGTAACCATTTTTTTATTTGACAATCTACTATTTGGCCAGGCTGATAGAGCGGCTTTGGGTTTACCTATAGGCCCTAGCCTATATTCGCTAATATTTTTCTTTCCGTGTTAGAAACAGACTCAATTCAGAGATGTCCCTGTTCTTTTCGCCCACTGTAAAATAGGAGATATTTTGATGACTGTTTCGTTATTTTTAAATGTTAATGATCATATTGAACCTTTCCTTGCCTTCGTTGTTTCGCAACATGGCAACAATCTGATCACTCACGAGATAGAAAAGAATGATCTTTTACGATCTTAGATATTTCTATAACCCATTCTCATTCTCCGTTTGTCACTTCCTTGTATCGTAAACCTAGTTTCGCTGGATTATTTACTCGTTCTGACAGTTTCATTCCGTTTGAGTATAAGACAGATCTTCTATATTCATAAAAGTTGTTTTCATCTTTGTTCCTCATACGGTGTTTTCAATCATTAACTATTGAAACTTAGTTCTATTGTACGTAACAATGGTTACCAGTCGCGGTTTATAAATTCCCGTTTTAATACGTTTTTATTTTTTGCTTAAAGTTTGCTAACTTGCGTGTTTTTGTTATTCTTTGATAATGATGTGAGATACGTCGATAGCTCAGAAGAAAAACATGCGTGTTTGTCAAATTTGGAAATATTTTTTCCACCATGGTCTTCCGAGGTTCTATTTGAAGGGGGTTTATGTTTATCATCAGGTTAAGATTTCCACCTGGCGAATCAATGGTGGATATTTTATAAAGATTTTGATTACTGTGTATCATCTTTATCAATCGTATTGAACAGGTTGCAAAACCAGTGTAAGCCTGCTGATGTACAGAATTTCTTATGATCATTGTGATTTTCCGTTCATTTTGTGGTGTTCTTGCTGATGTAAAAGCATTTCGTTACGTCATAGCCTCAACGTCATATGTATGTTTGTGTTCATCTTGTATTCTTTTGTTACTCGTTAACTCATGTCCGTGTGTGCTTCTGCTCAGATAAAAGGAGGAGGCTTATTTCTTGTCGGGGGGGACGGGGGAGGAGAGATATGGGGGTCTTCTTTGTACTTAGATGTCGAGTCCTTCCGTAGTGTATAGGTACATCCAGTGGCGAAGCACTGCTTTTGGAAATGGTCGTGCTCATAGCTGATGACATCAAGAAGTAGCCCCATTACTCCTATTCTTCAAATGTACCACACCAATTTTTAAACTGATATTATCAACCTAGCTTCCAAGTCTCAGTCATCTAACTTAATATCCTTGCTAAATATTTTATAACTTGTTACCAGGCAAATTGGCTCTCAATGAGCTTAAGCCTCACGTCAAGGGTTTGTCCAATACTTGAATTTCCATTTTTTATAGCAGAAGGAACCTCATCAGCTTCATGTCAACATAAAACTGGGAGTAATTAAACTGCTCTCTTCCACCAAAATATGTCATACCGTATTTCTTTTCCTTAATTACTCATCTTCTGTGATCAGTTTTCCTTTTTAACTGTTGCTTTGTTTATGGTCAACTTATAAACGTTTGCTGCCGTGTGGTTTGTACAGAGAACTGCAGTGTAAAGCCGGATGATAGCGGTCATACAGTAATGTAGTATTTTTGACGATATGAACATGGGCGGTCAAGGGTAGATATGTATCATATCATCATTGGGTTGCATCCTTGAACAGGATGCCTGTTTAGCTATTTGATAAGAATCTCTTGTTCTCTTTCCAGTTCTGGTGAACTCTTCCTTCCATGATCTAGCCATTCTGCCCATTAGTTTTTCAATATATCCTTGAAGGATTTTTTCACATGTCTATGTATAACCTACAGAAGAGGGGTCATACCACCTTCAAATATCCGTATTCAGTTTTGTAAGCCTTGTTTTGACAACTTCAACTGTATCGGATAAAGCGATAGCCAATATCAACAGGCTTTTTCCGTCTGAAAGAAACCTTCAGCCCTTCCTTTGAACAGCTTCAAGTAATTGCTGTGAGTTGGAAGTTCATCCAAGGTATATAACATTGGAAAACCTTGAAACACAAGAGGCGAGAGACTGGATAGATTTATGTGATTATGTATTAAAGGATCCTGCAAAACAGGTCAAACTGACCGAATTTTCTCCATGCTGAAAATTTCCATAAACATCGAATCTTTTCCTTTGCTATCCCTGTCACAGTTAATGTACAAAAACAGGTCCGCTGAAGAGCCATAGGCCCTTATCTGGACGAGGGCCAATGGGCTCTAAAAGGAAGAAACCCTTTTGCGGTAGAATAGGGTACTTATTCCTTCGTTAAGTGTTGCTTTGGTTCTTTTTCAATGAATATGCGGCAGCTGAGTAATAGGTTTAAGGGCGTGCCTTTATGTAATGCTGAAGGCTGCATGTCATGCAATTATTTTATAACATCGATGGTAAGACAGTATTAGTATACTTTCAATGGGGTACCTGTAATACGTTTTTGCTGCGCATCTCGGCTGACGATACTGTATTGATTACAAACTCTTATCTTTTGAAGGGAAGACATAAGGTTTAGAAAGGAAATCCTGGTGTGAACACGATACCCATATTACTCGAAATAAAACCGTAAAAGATCTCCAAACAGATTTTTTTTGTCCTTTGTATTCGCTACCTTAACAGCGAGGAAGCATCCATCCACCATGAAAGTTAGACCACTCTCTTGGTAATCTGACTACCCGCCATGAGTTTAATGTTATCAGCGACTAAAATCGAAGGAAAACAATCTGTTTTCTGCAACAGATCAATTATCAGACCAGTTTCTTTTAGACCACAACACTTGAGCAAATCTGATATACAAAGAACATCTTTCTAATTGACAATCATTGAATTTCGTGGTTAGAAAATTTGATCAATTGCAGGTTGATATTTGCTAAGTAATACGATAAAAGTACTCTCTGATTGTCCTTTGAAACTTCCGTTACAGTGATTGATTTGCATTTATGTGAGTAATACTATCCTATAAACGACTACCCTTAGTGCAGACAATTCCAGCTGATATGACTTCTACTTTAATAGTTAGGTGTACAGCTAGGCTAGCAGGCGATGTACATAGATCAAGTACCAGACAGCCGACAGATGTTCCTCGTATTCAATGAGGAAAAGTCTACGATGTATCGATGAAACATTTCCGTTGCACTCCTCAGTGAAAGAAATTCCTTGCAGCACAATATGAGTAGGCCCTATTGGACACCAAAAATCATAGTCTACAAAAAATTGGTACATTCCACTCTCTAATGCACGGCGTTTCTGGTGGGCAGCATTTTCTTGACGACATCGATGCTTTATTGTGCATTATTTCATCTCAAAACTATGTTATAGGGTGATCTTTTGGCTCGTCATGTACGAGAAACCCAGACATGAATGTTTTCAAAGGACTTTTTGAATTTTGGGCAATGTTTACATTTTCTGGTTCTCCCATTTTCAATTCTCATTCTTACCACATCAAGAGCAAAACATTAGTAGCTGTGATTAGTCTGCAGGCACAATCACAGCAGTAGGAGAGGGGCGGCTTACATAGGACCTACTCCGAATATCATTGTACGCTGAAACAGCAAAACGGTTTAATGCACTAGTGAGATAATAAAAAATGTTATTATCATCTATTACAAGAAGCGAAGGAAAATCCCGAACAAGAATGGTTCTTTCCACATACAATATTCGCAAAGGTGCTCATGAAACGATAGTGATAAATTTTCTACCTTCGGAGAACGGTATGGGGAAGGTAAAATTAAAGAGCTGTCAAAGGTGAGAGGATTTTATGTGCGACCAAGGGGCCAGGTACAACAGAGTCTGCGCGGTTGAAGCAAAAAAAAACCCCAACAAGCAAAAGAAGCTGAATAGCAAAACATCCCAAAAGTGCATCCAGAGGATTGGGAAAAAATGTAAACTCGTCAACAGCACTTTACATGGTAGCCCTTTTACTGCCATACAATTTTTTGGCACTTATCATATCGCGGGTGAGTATACGGTGCCTGGTGATTTTTTATAGTAGGTGCAACATGTGGTGTCACCATTGAAAAGATAGTTTATGCCAATCACATCGCACGAGTGGATCCAAAATTTTTGTGTACATTTCTCTACTTTGTGCTGCCCAATGAGTATTCATCAATAAAATGTTTTGAAGATTGCAAGGTGAATTTCAGCCACTGTGCCACTGCAAACTGGACTTCAGGAGCAACGCTTCGAGGTGATAACAAATATCTACTTTGTCAGAAATAACTTTTTTACAGTTTTCCTTATCAAAATACAACAGTGGCCGTTTTTGGTAATTTCGACATAGGATTTTGCATAGGGGAAATAAGGGAATTTTTATCTGACAAGAAGATTTTTTTGATGTATTATCTAATGCTCTCCCTTACTGAAAATTTGTCCTCCTTGGCTTAGCAAAATTTGCCCGTTTAAATACTGCCGTCTAGGGATTTAAAGGAAACCGCAGTGGGGTACATAAACTCAGTCCACATTTTACTGTTTACTGTGCCATTTTTTACTTCTTCCTGGCATTAATAACGCTCGTTCACTACAACAAGAAAATGATAGGGGTTTACGAAAATTACAGGAAGCTGCTCTTATTAGGAATCATACAACTACTTCAATCTAAATAATGGTAGCCATCTCATTGCCGAAATACTTAGCCGTAATATCCTTCATTAGATTCTAGGTACCCGTATGTCTAGCCTTTATTTCGTAATTCTATTAACATTCATAGTTCTATCTTATTAATTCTATTTTCTAATTCTATATCTATTTCCATTAATATTCTGATCCTTATCTTATTAATTTCTTAAGTATCTATTTTTTTATGATTATATTTTGTTGTTTTGTTTTGTTTATATCATCTTTTTATTATTTTTGACCCACCCGCCCTTTTGTGCTTGTAATGTAATCTCTACTGTTGCCATACCCCTACCCAGCTCTATTAATATACTCGTTTCCAGCCTTTTTCAGCTAGGCCTCAACAATGGCATACCTTCATTGGAATCAGAGATTATGAAACACGTAACATATGATGACTTTCTTAATCTCTGTTAGAATGTACCATGTTACAGTTCGTGTTCAAACCAACACCTCATATTACAAATGCTTCTATAGTAATATTTTCTATAGACCTGAAGAAGTCAGGTATAGAGGAAACGTTGCCTGAAACATAGTTTTGGCGTAATATCCTTTATCACCGTGCCGTACTTTTCAAGTAGTAGCTAGGTGTGGTCGAAGGATAATTCACCCCTAAAAAAATTACATGTGATTTTTCTATCTGAGTTTTGATTCTTTACCTGACTTTACGATTTTTTCCGCTGACTATTTTGTTCTCCGTGAATTTCCAGTTTTTATCTGTTTTCCTTTTTTTAAAATTTTATTGTTACTTTTTTTTCTTGTTGATCTTGACTTTTACCTTAATAGATCTCTTGAATTTTTTGCATAATTTTTCTGATTTTCAGCTTGATTCTACCTGAGATGAATGTGCTTTTGCCATATGATTCACCCTTCTTGTTTGGGATATCACTACAGTGACAGAACTTTAGAAGAAAAAAGGAATACAGGGGGGGTGGGGGGTAAGAGATATAGTGCACCATTTGACGTTTAAAAAAGAAGTATCCGTAATCGCTTAAAATCTTAAACCCAACGAGGGAGTTATATAAACTTGTAGTGGCCAATCTCTTCTCGATCAGAGAACAAGCTTTTTGTAAAGGAATGTGATATTTCGCACTCCGTCGTATACAAAGAGACGGACATGAAATGACG
>JAAAKL020016296.1:0-11094 GCA_010016065.2 Carybdea cf. marsupialis auct. non (Linnaeus, 1758) | reverse complement strand
CGAATATTCTCGTGATTGGCAAAATTTGTGCATCACTCCATTACGAGTATACTCGTGATCGGCACTCAACGTGTTAATTCACAAATTCTTATGAATAGATATTGTGTCCTACATTTATACAAATACTATAAGATCCCCATTGTCATAAGCCTAGTTATCTTCAAAACTTTAGTTACCTACTCTCGAATTTATTCAAGATAAGGAAAGTGTAAGATTTCCGATTGCACCAGTTTGTCGCAAATGTTGATTTTTCCGGGAACGCGTAACATGCTAGAATTTTAGAGATTTTCTTTGATAGAATAGTTAGAGATGTTGTTTCCTAGAATGATTTTTTAACAAGAGATGTACTTTCCCCGAATCAAATCAGGGTTAGGGTCAGGGCACGGGCCTAGATATTAGGGTTTACGGTTGAGTACTAGTATCTACTCTCACAAAGGGATTCTAGCAAAGTACATATTGGAAAGAAAATTTCTATAATAACATAACTTAGCAATTCTAGCAAAGTACATCTCTAAAATTTTAGCATTTTATAGCGTCCCGATTCATCCGTGGCCTAAAGGAGGCGCTCCCTTTGATAACTCAAGATGCAAATCCTTCCGTGAGTAGATCTTATTCCTGTATTGCCCTGTTCCCTGAGAACATTCTTTGGTAGAAATCTTTGCATTTCGAAGCTTCAGTAGTCTACGAGATTCAATATTTCTTCTTTGTCTCTAAAAGATGAATAGAATCAGAAGCAATTCAGTGACGTACGCAGGAAGTTTTAACAGTGATTGTTGCAAGACATTTAAATTGCGAAAGGTCAAAAGCTTTACTCTCTGGAAGTTATTCAAGTTTAAATCGTAACAGAAGAGGATGCTTGTGTAGGCAATTCTTTTCTTAATAATCACATTTTTATAACTAGGGGTAAATTAATTATATGTGTGGTTCCATAAGGCGAGGCATGACATAGTGGTCTTTTTTAAAAACGCCACTTCACACGGAATATGACAAATACAAGTGGCAATATATTGTTTGATTTAATACATTTTTACCGAAATTTAGTAAAAAGGTAGCTTCTGTATCTAGGATTGTAGGTAAAAGCGAGGGTCAAAGTAATTTTCAAGACAATTGGGGTCTAAAAAATAGGCTTTTACCCCAGAACTTGAATACATAGATTTAGTAGCAATGCGCCGATACGATTCTGCGTGGAGACTAGAAATACGTTTAATGGTTTCAACAAGATACTAACATACGCTGTCAAAAGCAAAAAAAATTAATTGATAGTAATATATATATACTATCGATCAAGTGTTCTAACCTGATTCCTCATTTTGGTGCTGTTTTCAGAAAGGTATATATAATTTCAAGCGAAAACAATCAAATTGTATACTTCTGCCTATTTGTAACTCTAGGTACCCTCTCATTTGATTGACGGCCAATTTTAGTTAAGAAATGTAGGTCATTTGGACTTATTGTCACATTAACTGAAAAAATTGTGCAAAATTATTCTTTAAACAAACTTTCCCTATATGATGTATTTTCCCTAATGTTTAATAGTTAATAAATGCCAACATCCCTCCACCCATCACATAGACAAACAAATCTTACCTGGCACTGATAATAGTACTGGTAGAGTTCAACAACTAGGCTTACACATTATACCGTTAACAAAACACCAAGTTACATGCAATTGCTACAAAATCTAAGGCCTGATGGAAATTAATATTTGGCCCCCAAGCATTTAAGATCATGTGTACTAAAGAGAATAAATATTGAAACTATTTTAAATGAACAAAGAAAGATACACATACATCCATTAAAAAAATTGATTAACCATGTAACATTTCTTTATCTATAATTTCTATGCAGTGCTAAAAATAGATACTTTTTCGTATCTCGAATTTCATAGAAAAATGTATTCTTAGCTGACTGTCTATTAATGGGGGAGATCAACAAAATAGACTTCAAAGTTCAGGTGGATTCACTGTCCTCCTAACAGTCTTAGCAGTCACACCAGCAAACACTTCGGAATATGTTGATGAAGAAAGGACATGCAGTTGTCAACTCCTACCGATCGTGAGTGCGTACAACAAAGAGTTTAGGTGCTTGTTATTCACGTTGAATTACCAATGTGATAGTTGCCTACTTTTTTACTAATGTAGCAATTCTTACTATTTATTAATCGATAATGGATACTCATCATTTGAAAAC
Source organism: Carybdea cf. marsupialis auct. non (Linnaeus, 1758) (assembly GCA_010016065.2). Taxonomy (NCBI): domain Eukaryota; kingdom Metazoa; phylum Cnidaria; class Cubozoa; order Carybdeida; family Carybdeidae; genus Carybdea; species Carybdea cf. marsupialis auct. non (Linnaeus, 1758). The sequence goes on along the minus strand of JAAAKL020016296.1, from coordinate 8,904 downwards.
AGTAGTCACCTCTTCAGTAGCAAGTGGATAACATTAATTAACTCACTGTGTTGCAATAAAACCGCAGTGAGCAGTTAGCTGGAGCTATTGTAAATAAACAGAAAAAGCAGAAAATATAAGGGGTAGCTTGGGACTGGTTTCCCTTACTGTGTTTCTACTGGGCAGAAGAGACAACCAATTAGCCATCTCGACCGCCCATAAGGACCGCCACCTACAGGCTGGATAACAGCACTAGAAAAAATACAGCCCGGCACTGTATCTAAGCCCTACACGACACATTGATCTTAGCCAAAAGGCCGAGGTGATATACCTTGACACGTTACATCACCTAATTATTGACTGGAAAGAATGTGGAGTCAGTAATGTGTAGGATCCGTAATTCATGTATTAAACAACTGCAGTATTTAGGGTACGTAGAATACTGAAATACCGATGAAGAAATAGAGAAATAATTCTGAAACTAGACTAGCCACTTCAAGTACATTACGGAATCTTACATAAGACATCTCCTTTAGTCTGACGGTTCGAAGGACGTTCGAAGGAAATCGTCAAATGAGATTTTACGGCTTGAGAGAAATCGACCAGACACAACTTTTCGTTCGCATTAGGCTACTTCTACTGAAATAACAGTATGAGGTTTTTATTGTTTCTATTAACATTTTAAAGTCTAGCTATGTGTTTCCAAACAAAAAATAAGTGATTTTAAGTATATTACGATTTGCTATCAGACCCTTTATACTGATATTTTTCTTCTCCGAAGCTGTCAAGCCTTGGTCTGATGTTTCCCTATGCTCGTATATTGCTCTGAAACCAAAGACAGCATAGTTGTACGCCCCACTTCATATATTTTCCTTCCACTCTAGACCTCTACTACTGCGTTACGGAACAAAACGAGCGATTCTCCTAGTGTGTAAACACTGTATCTTAGGGTTCTCTGAGAGTACAAAATTTGGAAAAATATGATTATAGACATGCATACTTTGCAGTACCTTAACAAACATTTTCGATATCCCATCTTAGAAATGTCTGATTGAGTCATCTTCTCGAACTACACACTACTTATTTTTTGTCTTTTACGCTGACTGTATTTTTTGTATACCACTTCCTTATTTTCAGAGTTTGGTATCTGTGACGGTCTACAGGCGAGATTAAATTTGAGTTTGCTTTCTATATTGCGTGATACATTGCGTGCAAGCATATTTTCATTCCTAGTTTTCATGATACATAATGCTTTCTCTACTGTCTTCACTACTATCTTAGTAGATTAATCAGTCAGCCTTAATAGAAGTATATTTGAGGTACTTTGGGCTGGTACGTCACAAACAAAGACAATCAAGGCTTATAATGCAGGAAAGGGTTCCTTCTTCGATTATATTTGGTCGTGACACAGTAGGAAGTTCACTAATGATTTATATGTTAATAATCATAGAATCAAAACAAAACTTTTCCACATACTCCTGAGTTCAGATATCAGGAAAGGTCTAGAGCCACAGAGCTACCCGTCAGTTTAGGTAGAGTTAAGGATTTGTTCTGTTCCAGTTTGAATTTCGTTTATCCAAAGTTGTTGTATTCTTTTGTTGAAGCACATACCTATTGTTGTTGTAACTCATTTTTATCTCTGATTTTCACATATATATCATTCAAAGTATTTGACTTCGCTAAATTGTTTTAACCTTTTACCACTCGCTAAATTCACTTTCGATTCAAAATGAATCCTTCCCATTTCTTTTCTCTCCGAAGTTAATCTTTATTTCACATCTCTCAACAGCTTCATTTATTTACATTTTGACCAATATCATATATTTATTGCATTTTCTACCATTGCTTGGACATGGGAAGGCCGTACAGAATATGATCTACTGATCCTTTACGTGAAAGGAGAAAAATGTCATCACCGGGATTCGAACCCGAGGACCAAGGTAATAGCGGCGTGCTGCTCTACCACACGAGCTATGCTGATCTTTAATAACATAGTTCACTTTTCTCTAGTCTCCACCTTAGCTCCCTATACTCCACCGATGGGCATTAACATCCAGCTCTACAAAAGTTTGGAGACCTGCCTCTCGGCGCCAAGTGACCTAATCATGGAAGGACTGCACTTTGCACTTTTCTCTCGTATCTCTTCAAACTTAATACTTTAAAATCCTCTCTTTTCTATGACATTAATCCTTTAATTAGATACGTTATCATTAAAAGAATAAGGAAGAATCTCTTATCAGTTCTTCTCACCTTTTTCTATGAAGTCCGTATTTGTCTCTCTTTCTCTCACTCTGACAGTCACGTGTCCTTACACAGTGTTGTGAGATTACTGCAAACTCTTTCGTATCCTGAAATATTTTTAGCCCATTGGACTATCTTCGTCGATCAACAGCTTTTAACGATCGTAAGAGCAACATTGCAGTGCTTCTTCCATTTACCGTCCCTTGATTAATCCTCTTTCAATTTACATGCCACTGACATGTGGTCATAATCTTAACTGTATATACCAATAATTTAGCACCTGTCGTGCCATTGGCATTTTATTTTGCTTTACTTTACTTCTGCCAGCACCCTGGCTCCAGCTGTAGAAAGTTTTGTTTGTTTTCTGATTTTGATTTTTTCGTTTATTTTTCTGCTTTCCAAGGCCTCTGCCGCCACAACCTGTTCCCAATTGCAACCACGGGTCGTCCCTTTTTAATCACACCCAAAACGATGCCATTCCAACTTTTTCTTCGAGATCGTTTACTAGCTTCCTACTCTTCCTCACTATGAAGCAGAATCTCTTCCGGAAATGGTTACTGAGCTTTCTATTACCAAACCCTCTCACTCCCACTGCAAGCTGGCAGTACTCAACCGTCCATTCTTGCTCTTCACATTCTTCTCTCATCTCTCTGTACCTTAGTTCCTTTCTCTCTTCTGCGCTGGAAAAGTTTTCTTTCCACGGAACAATCAGCTGTAATAGGATACCTCCTTTCTTCCCTTTATTCCACACTGCAATATCTGGCCTCTCAGCAGTTACTACCAGTGGGAACATGAGTGTATCACCTACATCAGCAGCTTTCCATATGCCTTCCCATCTTTTATCTTTAGCTGTTGGTCAAAAGTTACTCATTCTACCCCCTGCACTTCCCTTTTTGCAAAATTTTGTTGTTTTCAGGTAGATTTCCGCTGTTAAACTGGCTTATTTTAGATGACAGGGCTTTTTCCACAAAGCTGAGGATTTGGTTATGCCGCCACGTGTATCGTTCCCACGCAAGGCTGCAATTGGATAATTGATGCTTCAATGTCCCCTATGTTACAACATCTGCACTTGTCATTACCATCCAATTTCCATCAAACAAGATTGGTAGGTGTTGGCATTGCGTCATAGGTTGCTTTGAAGAGAAACGCTGTTCTTGCCTTCCCCCATTTCACAATCTCCATTTATCCAGTCTTTCTTCTACCACGTACTCCTGCCAGCGAAGACACTGCCCCTATTGCACACATTGCACCAAATGCAGATGCCATTTCTATTGCTTCTCTTCGCTTATTTCTCTTACAACTGCCTCTCTTCCCTTATTTCTCTTACAACTGCCTCTCTTCGTTCCCTTTAACTACTTATACAACACGGTTTAAAGTAGTGCCGAACGAAACCTTCTCTCGTTATCTGGACTGCTCCCACAATGTCTCCATGCTCCAGGTTGGAGACTACCTCATTCGCTACTTCCTCTCCTTTCCAATTTCTTCCAGTGCGGACCTCGGGAGGATCATCTCTGATCTCTGGATCCTTGGAGAAAAGTAGCACGAGCAACGTTCGCACCTTTCCAGATTTGTATTCCTCTACAACAGAGGCGATAGGCAACAGCAGCTGTGTATTTTCCCAAAGATCTCAAAATTGTTCAGCATTTTTGGCATCGCCAGCCATTTTCTAATGTACACACTGCACCTCTGTTCTATTCTCTTTACGCTGGTCAATATTATCTGATACATCTGTAATGGCCACATCAATCTAGGTAGCAGACTATACTGGTGACATCAACAAATGAATTTACCAGGCACAACAGATTTATCAATAGTCTTCAACTACTCGTTCACCTGCCCCTGGATTGTCTTGCCTTGCAATTCTATGGTTGATAGGAGTTGGAAGTGCTTTGACCGATACATACCCAAAAGCTCAGTAGTCAGGCGATATTTGTCAAGATTTTGGGGTACGCCGATTCAAGAGAAAGGAAGCACAGTACTTTTCCAGATACTCCCCACCGCTATTGTTAAACCTGCACTGAAAAAGAGTAACCCCACCACCTTTTCCCACCCTAACCGTAACCGTAACCCTGTGGAAAAGGTGGTGGTGGGATTCTGTCTCTGAATGAGGCGGTGGGGGGTATCTGGAAAAGTGCCGGAAACACTCATCTGGAAAGTTAGCAGTGAAGGATTCAGATTGTTTGGGGTTAAGTAGAGTAATGAACTTAAGATTACTAAGGTTTTTAAATCGTAGATCAATCTGAGCACGGCGGTGTCAATGATCTCATAACGCAACCTTCGATTGTCACTTTGCATGTCAGAGCATTCAACTCTTGTCCTCTTCGATTGGAAAGGGTTTCCGTCATCTTCTGGGTTCTCAGATCCTTCAAACTCATTAAAACAACTTCCCATCTGACTTAACTGTGACACACAACACGAATTGAACGCTCTAGGATCTATTCTTTCGCCACATTATCGTTGTGTTTTGAAATTTCAAGGCCGCTCTATCCGCTCAGTTGTGTATCCACGCGAACCTTACCAAATGCATGTAAATCGATTAAGGCAGATAAATGTTGATGAATTGATTCACGCCTCTTGCTTGCTGTATGCAAATTATTCAAATCAGAATATCCAGTAGTTGTCCAAATACCTCCATCCCTAGCAAACAACAAGCAAGGCCAACAGTAGAATATATTTACCCTTGGACATCCACATGCCCACTTAAAATATTTGCAAATAGATTCGTTAAAATGACGATGAACTTCTTTGCCTGCCTGTATACAATTTTTATTGATCTTAAGCCTCTAGAGGTCTACCATTCTCGATTGTTTTTAACTTTGACCGAAAATCCCGCGAACGAAAAGGCTGAGTCAACTATTCTTGCACCCAGTGGTTCATTTCCCCACGAAGCTAAAGAATGGAAAAGCAGAAATCTTGTTGCATGCCTTGGCCTTTCATTCACGTCGAGTTACATAAGCACTTTTATCCATATGTATTGTTAGACGAACCAATCACTGAACATCGAGGGACTGTTTCCATGACAACTGAAAGCAACTGGCTTTCTGCATGCCTTCGTTGCACTTCCCACGCACTTAGCTGTTGTCGTCGTGAAGCATAGGTTTTGGGCTATTTTGAGGAGGTTTAGGGAACTTTTGGGAAACTGCGACGCCCAGCTAAAGAAAATCGTCAACGTGTTGAGATTGAAGAAAGAAGCATTTTGACGTGGTTGATACGATAGTATTTACTTAAACCTGAACTTACGATGCTCTACAAAGAAACTGAAAAAGTTAAAGGCAAGGAGATATGAAAGTGACAGGTTATCTCTTAAAATTTTTAAGGCATGCAGTGCATGCGTTGCATTCACTGAGGGCACGTCCATGACTCCTTTCCATTACAAGTGCATCCTTCCGATATTCCTACTTCCAGACGCAAATCTCATCACGAATTTATCGTAATAGGATATTCAGATAGATTAAATTGTTTTAGACACCCAGAAGAATTCAAGTGCTTCCTGTATAACAGCATGGGGCATCGACCCATAAGCAGTGGCAAGATCAAGCAGCATCATCACAGTATCCCCTTTGTTCTTTTTGGTCTGCTGAATATCCTCACAGATGGTAAAAGCATGTTCTATACAACTTGGTACTCCTGGAGTTCTAGCCTTCTGCACAGATTCGTTCACAAATCCATTTAACGTTACAAACTTGATGAACCTATTTGCCACAACAAGATTTTCCCATCAACATTCAGCAAAGATAATTGGCAAAACTGCCCAAATTCCCTTGGATCCCCCTCCTTTGGCAAATACACTCACTTTCCCGACACTTCTCACGTGCTCGTCTCCATGCTAACCTTCTCTCCCTCCGTACATCCTCACGCAGAAAATACACGTCACAAAGCTGCATATTTCACGTCACAAGGAAGATGAATTGAACTCTAAAGTTTGTTCACTACCCAAACAGTGCTATTGTTTTGACAAATGAACATATCCCGATATGAGTGGAAGGTCATGGTAACCAACGCTCTTCTAGGGCATGGTACCTGAAGAAGAAGGAGAAGAAAAAGAAGAAGATATCCCCTTAATAGTATGCGGTGGGAAAGTGTGACGTCACGATTTTGAACATTTTTGAACTAAGGGGAAAAAACTCAATTGTCATGTTACCCAATTAGTGAGAAGGTCAATGGCCAAAATTGAGAATGATGCCCTTTCCCAACACGTAGGTATCAGGTTTCTGCTCATCAGTAGGTAGGATGAGAGATTGTGGTATCAGGTTTCAAAGTTTGGAATCTCTCTAACAAAACCCTATTATTTAATGCCTGTTCCTAACTTAAGGAACCAAGGAATATTAACAGAGTTTTGACCGGAGATTTTTGAGATTCAAGTGCCTCTAGATTAAACACTATATACACTACAGGTCTGCTACGTTGGGAAACAGCCTTTTCCGAGGTTGGCTTTCAATATCTGGAGTCAGATTGTACTATTTCTAACATTTTTCAGTTGTGACGTCATCACTTTCCTACCGCATTGACCACGTAATTCTTTATGCGCCAAGAAATAAAGAAAGTCACAGAAGCAGCAACCCTATCACCAGGAAGCTCAAGGAAAATGTACCCCTTACCTTTATAAACAATCTTTATTTGCTCTTCTGTTAGTGGATAGTCCCAAAGAGCGATATCATCAAATAGGGCTTGCGCTTCAGCATTGTTTCCTCTACCAACATACCATTCTGCTGAAGGATATTCTTTGGGTTCCACATCATGCACGGACTGAAACAAAAACCATTGCTGCATACTCAAGAATTTCAGTCCAGATTTTTAATAAACTTATTTTAAAATGATTAGCATAATGTTTCAGAATAAGAGTGTAGTGCTTTGTTATCGAGACATTGTACGACGTCAGTGATATTGGACCCTTTGTAAACAGTCAGCGTGTCTTGTCAAACTTTTGATTGAAGACAGTTGTTAGTTTTGACTCAAGAAAGCTAGGAGAGATTTTTATGGAGGAGAATTTCTAGCGTCGTCTTTTGTGGTTTACTTGACCAAGAGCAGATCGGTGAGATCGTTTTATGACTACGTTATATATTTGTTAAAGTAGAGGCATTAACTATACTTTACTTTACACGAGGATTTATCAGCCATTATGACTGTTTGATCCACATAATAATAATTATTTTCTATTCTGTGGTTTAAAACTATCGATGCTGAGGTTGGACTCCAGTGTAGAAGGATGATAGGTGATCCTACAATCATGGACAAATCGAAGTTAAACTTTTACTAAATTTCGGTGAAAATGGGGCAAATCACGCAAGACACTTGCCACATAAAAGGGGTGTCCAGGTCTGGTATTATTTGTTTTCTAGACCTCCCCGCTTAGCAGCAGGGTGGTCTGACATGCAAGTGCCCAAAATGCTCGTTTTCAAACTGAACAATATTTTGTAACGGGGTCGGGGAAACTTTCATATTTCATAGTCCAAAGTTGTAGCAACACCGCTGTAATGCAAAACAAGTGGATTTTCCACTGGACTACCGTCGCTTCGTTGAATGCACAGTGTTAAATTTTTCTGAGTACTTGACCAGAATGATCTGTTAATAACCCATTATTGCTGCGCATTGAAGCTGTTGTTGAGGCTCAAGGTCGTAGGGTGTAATTCATTCTTCTCGTGTTCTCTAATCCATCTTCCTTTGCAATATCCAAATATTCTTCTCTAAACAAAAGTTAAACCATGTCTGTCCCCATGCAGATCAGAACGATCGAATACCGTTACAGTCTGATTTATATGCATTTGGTGGTATGGACATAGCACTGTGGTATGGTATGGACATAGCACTGTAATTAAGGCAACTGAGGACCGTTTCTCGTATTATAGAAGGTTCTCCGGTGTTTTAATCAATGCATTGCTTTTTCTCCATTCAGATGAGAAGAACATTTCATTCAAAACAACCTGCTTTGGTCCCTATGCCATTATGCAGGTGAGTCAGACATAATCTGATTTTGTGTTCCTTCTAATTCCTTATTTTTTTGCCTGTATGCATAATGCCACGAGTTATAATTGGTTAACATGGGTTGCAAAAATTGTCATTGTCAAATTTTGTTATATGCTATTTTTCTGTTTTTGTTTTCCAGTTGCTTTCCCCATGCTTTCATTGACAAGACGCGGATGTAAGTGGGCGTAGATGCGGAGGGGATGTGATGACATCACAAATCAAAAGTTTTGGAAATAGTACAACTTGACTCTAGATATCTATAAGCAACATTGGAATAGCCTTTTCCCCAAAATGCTAGATCTGTAATGTATGAAACTAGAGGCGTTTTAATCTCAAAAACCTCTGGTAAAAGCACTGTTGATATTCCTTGGATCCTTACGTTAGGATCCAGCTTCAAATAATAAGGTTTTGTTAGACAGATTTAATACTTTGAAAGCTGATATCTCGGTGTTGGAAAAGGTCAACACTCTCAATTTTGGCCATTGAATTTCTTAGTAATAGGGCAATATGTAGATTGAAGTTTTTTTCCATAATTTTTAAAATCGTGACGTCACACTTTCCCTTCGCATTGAGGGAGACTACGACTGTCTTTCTCTACAAATCTTCTAGATGGAATTTTGGATTTTGAGGGTAAATTTGTGTATGGGGTTCTATAAGTTTGCTAATCGAGCAGGTGTAAGAATTGCTTCTTTCTTTGCTTCATGATGGGAGAAGTATTTC
>JAAAKL020016295.1:0-11094 GCA_010016065.2 Carybdea cf. marsupialis auct. non (Linnaeus, 1758) | reverse complement strand
GTGACACAATCCAACAAACGATCAACAACCAAAAACGTTAATCTATACCTTAATCATGCATCAATCCACTAACAACTCCATACATGAACAATAACAGCTAACAGCTAATGAACAGTTATATTTACAATAAATCAATGAAGCCTACTAAACCGACCATATAACCACTCAAATCCCCCAATCAATCAACTATCAATAATTATAACTTGTCTAGCAATAGATCACTTCATCTCCCTCATAACCCATCAACCGATGCCACCACGAACGCATGCAACCACGAATGCATGCAACCACGAACCCATGCAACCACGAACCTATCCAACCACGAAAACATGCGACTACGAACGCATGCAACCACGAATCCATGCAACCACGAGCCCATGCAGCCACCTATCAACCAGATTACCAATCAATCAAGTAGCTAATCTATTCTTTCATTATTCGATTCATTTTAAGCCATTAGTTAGTATATTAATACATAGAACAATAAATTTATTAATGAATGTATTAACTCTATCAATAAGACCATTGATTAATTCTTTCCTCTGTCCATTAAAACTTACAAAAATACATACGTCACCATGGCGATCTCAATTAGCAGGCCTATTCACCATAGTGCTGGCTCTAAAGCTAGGAGGTTGCTTAGAAATTGGTACTGTTTATCATATGATCTCTCTAATCTCACATTAAACAGTCAGAATGCCATTGCTGAAATGGTTCAACAGATAAAACTAATATTAGATATTATTTTTGGTTACCTGATCTTTATCAAATGTAGTTGGGACACATTTTCAAGGAAAGTTAAGGATATGTAGCACTGCCAACTGCTCAATACTTCTTGGTATTCGGCCATTCTGCCACACATTTCCATTTCATCTCAAAAATCCCTGGTTTATATTGAAGAAAACTCATGAGCTCAAACTGGTGTTTATTTCTTATCAACGGTTAATCGATCAGGTTTATGTATCATAAACATACGTAAGACCACAGGGTTCCGAATGTGTAAAACTTGAAGAAATGATTTGAAATCAGTAGGTACCCAGCTTCAGCAAGTTCTATGGTGAATAGGCCTGCTAATTACGATCGCCATGTACGTCACTCAATACACAAACGTCAAAGTCGATGAATGGAGCAAAGACCATGTTGTCTGTTGATAATTATATTAACGTGACAGCGAGAAAAGTGAACTATGTTATCACCGGGTAACCATGGCTCAGTTGGTAGAGCAGTGCATGGGTCTCGTGTTCGAATCCCAGTTGTAACATGCTCCTTTTCTCTAGTATATCTTCAAATTATATTACCATAAGAAGAGAGAAAATAGTTTAAGGAAAGTTTATAGTGTAATATCCTAGGATCAGTCTTGTTTCATAATCGGTTACTTTGATGTTAAAGCACCCCCATTTCGATTAAAATTCTCTTCTGCAAATTGACTAATGAGCATTCTAGTTTGTATGTGCATCATCCTAGAATAATAATTACCTGTTTTTGTAGCTCTCTTCGCAAACTGAATCCCTCTTTCTTGCACACTGTTCCCTTCAAGATCGTTTTTTGTTGATGCAACCGTGTCCGACAAAGCAACCAGGTACAGCTGATCCATTCGGGACAAATCAGGTAGTTGGGTGCGCGATAAATGTTGCGCGAGTAAGTGCGACTGTGCCAAACCGAAGTAGACTGCACTCTTTGATTTCCCAGTACCATGGTTACTCGTCGGGATGTTCTCTTCCACACTTGAAGCCGACTGTAAGGTGGGTCTTCGCTCAAATAATGTAGAATAGTCCTTGGATTCTTCTTCGGGTTCTTGATCGTCTAAAAGAAAGAAAATCTTTTGAAAGAGAACTTCTTAAGTGTTAGTCTAGAGTTTACTCATAAAATGATATAAGGACATTCTTATGATAAGAGCCTACAAAAGATGGCGGGCAATAAAGCACTCAAGTAGCAATACTTGTTAGCTGTTGTTTTCACAAGATCTGCTACCAAAGGGGGGGGGACTGTACTTCATCTATTTTCACGTATAAATTAGTAAATAAATAAATAAATAAATAAACAAAAAATGCTATCTATCTATCTTTCTCTATATATACATACATATCAATAAATTGGTCCCCCAAAACATCTTTTTATCACTTTCACCCTCTTTTAAGAATATAATGTACGTACATTATACCTTTTCAGAGTATTACTGTACACCTAACCTAAAGTTCTGTGGCACTAAATCTATGCTACAAGATCAATAACTTCATTTTCCTAACAAGATACGAAAAATAACCTTTTGTAAACATCGGAGATTAACTTAGGTACATTTGTAGCCCGTAGAGGTAAGGGTAACCTTAAGCATTTTGGTAAAACAACACCGCGTAGACAAAGTAGCCCTGTTTATGAACAATAATACATATTAAACTATGTATCCATCTTTGAAGTTATATCAAACCTTTTTTATTCTTAGAAGTAGCGTTGGCCAAATGGTTAGAACAACTAATTTTTAGTGTTGGACTTGCTAGGAAATTTGCTCTAATAATATGAATGTATGTGCTAATCATGTCCATTGGAAATTAATTTGCTGAATAATTTGGATGCTGGCTTACAAAAGGCATCAGGAGCAGAGGGTCTTCTAGTCGGTAGAGAGCTGTTCAAGCAAGCAGGGGCTTGATTGTTGTCCTTCAAACTTGTACGTCAGTTTAAAAACTCAAACTGCGAAGCGAGCATAAAATGGGTACCTGGCATTTGCTGTCGGGAGTAAAGGCGGCGAGGAAAGGAACTGACTGCCCTTTTAAAACATGCCAAGGCTCAGGGCAAGCAATTCTATGTCACACCACATCTCTTTTACTCCCTTACGAATTAGTAGACTAACTTTGCCTTAATCCCAGCCAAACGTTTCCTCACTAGGACTGAGCAGACAAATTTTCAAATACACGGAGCCATGCCTATTGAGCAGTGGTCAGATGGGGTCGCGGAGTCTATATGGTGGGGTCGCAAAAACCAGAATGAGAAATGCTAGGTTCTTAGATTTTTATTGAGTTACAAAGTCAACTCAAAAAGTACGCCCATGGACCTACAAGGCTCCCTCGTACAAATTAACACTCTTTCTCCTGTTTCTCTAGTCCTTGTCAATGCATACGACCTTTCGATTCAGTAGATGCCTAACAATTTTCATTTAGGAAATGGGTATTAAACAATACATAGATGTTTGTATAGATTTTAGTTTTATGGATAAAATTTACAAAGTAAAGAGATTTTTACCCAGAAAGGATCTATCGAGATTGACGAAGGAATGAGTTTGAAGTGTTCTGGTTTCAAGAGAAACTACTAACTAAAGGCTCTGGGGCCCATAAATGTGGCGAAGGGAAGGGCTCTTAGACTTCCTTTACCAGAAAGGTTCTTCTCTGGGGTCTTTTCAAGTTAGTAAATGGGGCACTTGGTTTTAAAAGGTTGGGAACCATTGCTATTCAGGAAATAGTGCTGAAATGTAAATAGAAACAATTGAGGAAATACCGGGAAGTCAATAAAACTTACTGATATGTCTCTTAAGCTACACAATTCGTTATTGCAAGTTTGAATTCCCCAAGTACTCTCTTAAAATTACCCAGTAGTCTAGCATATTTTACATATTCAGGGACTACAGTTAAAGTTTTGATAACCATGCTTACAAATGATTTCGCCCACGATTAAAGTTGTAATAGTCGAAATAATATATTAAATGGAATACAGAGGGCTGACATGATAAAATCATGGGCTCTTGACTCAAAGCAAGACCAGAAAGTGGCAAAAGTTCGCGAAATTCAAAGACAAGAATAACTCTTACTTCTGAGTTGCAGCCATATACATTCACAATAATAACATTCCTGGTAAGACACATTTCTGAATTCTAGACGCAACAAATTTCCCTAAGTAGTCTTTGAAAGTAGTTCCTATTTCCTTTGTTCCCCACGATATATTACAACACTGCAGATGGCTACTACTCTCCCTTTGTACTCAAATAACCGCTATTTTTTTCAAAAAATCCATATCCTGGATCGGGTATTTTCGTTAGCAAGTCCTCTCGACTTTACTCTAAGGTTTCAAATCAATTCTTCGATATTGTAACTCATCAACAAAAGAACAGGAAAAGAAGTTTTAAGAAAGTCCAAAACGTGCAAACATCATAAAATGACAGTGTTCCACTCATATAAGTTTGCTTCATGTAAAGAATGATTCTGTTATGGAAATAAGCTTGTAAATAACAAGTATATATTAAAAAGGCAGATGGAAAGGGAAGATACAAGAACCTTTTCTGAACGAAACAGATTTAAGGTACTGCAAGTCGTCTACGGTCTACGGTGATAAAATATATAAATGTAATTTATATAGTCATTTACAGAGAAAACATAAAACGGGAATCCGAAGCTATTTTACCGCTAGTCTCTTCGATGTTTCCGCTCTCATCCTTGTCAGCCGCAAAGAGGGCGTGTAGCGGCAACGGCGGGATGCCTAAATTGTCAGCAAGAATTTCACTTGGATCTCCAATACCTTGTCTCATATCAGGTGGACTAGTTGATAGTGTACTAAGTGATCTAGAAATAGTCCGTGTTCTTCCCTTGATGACGTCACCAGCTTCTGCGGCCGCATCTGCAGCTTCTCGTCCGGCAACGCAACGGACCTATGGCAGTAAGAGTGAGAGTCAAGATCTTTCGGGATCCAACTACATACGGGAAAAAAGTCCATAACTTTCAGTCTCGTAGGCTTAAACCTTTGCACGTTGCTTTGTAAAGATGATTAAACATCATAAGAAGTACGGAGTGCAAGAATCACAAAGCAAAGCATCAAACTTTGTACCCGATACCCACTGCCGGCTTTAGGGGGGTGCTGACTGTACCGCGGCACAGGGCCCCGCACCTAAGATGGAAATTGGGGGCCCCGTACAGCTTCATTCAGTACACTCAATCATACAGATGGGCCCAAAAATCACTTTACGGCGCAGGGCCCCCTCTTGCCAAACACCGGCAGTTCCCATACCTTAAATCCTTGACAGTGATATCATAAGTAGATGAGGTAGGTGTTTATGGTGAAAAGCAGCAAATAGTATGTGGGAAGAGGATGCTTCTAAAGCGTAGGGGTTTGAAGTATAAACGGGGAACAGATCGATCCACCAATCAGTTTATCAGTAAAGATATAAACCAAATCATAGCAAGTAAGAAATCAAACCTATCAGAGAGCGCATTAAAGCCCATCTAATTTAGTTACTTTTATAAAAAAAAGTATTCCAATATAAGCCTCACTGTATATAAACTCACTATATATAAACCCCCGCATTAAACACACAAAGCCCACACAAATACGTTTACAAGCCCAGGGCATATATTCGATACCTTACGATAAGTAATTATGATGCGGGCGTCTTACCAGATGGGACAAGATAGCCTTCACTCGCCTACTTTTCCCTAAATTTAACATTTCTATTAAATGCTTAGGGTGATATTGTGGTAGAGATCCAACTGAGACTGCAGCCCTCTGAAACGTACTTCCATACACAACAGCATCTGCATCCTAAGAAGAAAAGAAGAAACACAACTTCAAAATGGTATGTAGCAATGCTCTTAGAACATGTGTATAGCAATCGTGTATTCGACTTTGGAAAGCTGATCTATTTGTTTACCTGTTTCGGGAAGTTTCCCGAGATTTCAAGGGGTGAAAATTTATAGGTGGCCCTAGATAGAAGCCATTCTTTTCAATAAACATCAGACAAGAAATCAAGCTAAACGGAGAAGGAGCACTAAATTATACAAAGTATTATTGGTGACTTATATTTCGACCGGTCAAGCCAGTCTTCTTTACATTGCCCAATTAGTTTCTGAAAAGTATCATCTCTTGAACAAATGCAAATTATTGAGTTATTATATAGATAGTGTGAGAAGAGATTAGAGTCCTTTCCAACTCGAAAACAACCAACATGGGGCAGACCTTGGAAAGAAGCTCTACTGAGGCCAATTTCAACTGTCGTTAGTCCTTGAAATTGACCCTTGACCAAGACAATATTACGAAAGTAACTTGAATTGAAGGACAGTGAGCTTGCTGATTCTTGAAAATACTCGTTTTTAGGGGTATGTAACCAATGCTACTTAATGCCAGCAATACTTCAGTTGTAAACATATGATAAACATGAATCCTGTTCTTATCACATTACTGCAATTTTCACAAAGCAGGGAGGATGTACAGTCCCACCATAACTCTGATTCCAATTTTACAATTAATACGCTTACAGTAACATGTAAATTGGGTTACTGGACTCCTCAAGAGGTAGAACTATATTACAAAGCATCCTAGGAATGGGCCTTTGAGTATTGTAGAGAGTTTCTTGAAAACAAAAGCTGTATATCAAACGATATTTATTTTCTCTCCAATTAACTATCATCATCTTTTCTATTTTATGATATCATTTAGAATTCACTGTTGGGCAGCTTTGGAGATATATTCAAAATACTCGTTCACCCCCTTTGTCTGAGTCACGCTGCCATTAACCCCAGAAAACTAACACTAAATTATCAAAAAACTCTATGTAGCGACTAGTAATATATCACATGCAAAATAATAAGGTAGTCCTACCGTATAGCAATCATAGCCACCCCCTTTCGAATACGGCTACTAGCTACAAAATTGCAAATATCAATAGCTATAACAATTGCCTTAATGCTAAAACCAGTCAGACCCACAGCTAACCACGTCAATCAGTGGAAGGGGTGGGGTGCAATCAGTCAGTACTGGCATGTAGGCTGGCAACATTCTAACTGAAGGGCTATCATAGTGGGAACGAACGCTGAATGCCTCCATGACTTCGGGTTTGTTGCTGGATCTTTCTGATGACTAGATTTTCCCGCTTCTTCTTTATTCTTCCCTCCCTAAACCTCAAAATATTCCTGAGTACGACGACGTAAAAAATCTTTGAAAAAGATATGTCTGACGATTTAAGTTTTGGACAGAAAATGGAGTACCTGCCTTAACTGTGGCTAGAGAACTCAACTGGTTTTTTCCCCTTTCAACATATGTCTGTGGTTAGCATTCAGTCCCTTCATTACAGGTCTGCAATCTAGAATCAGTCAAATGGCGATGATGAGTCCGAGCAAAAGGCAGTAGAAAACCTACAGCGAGCAGCTATAATGGTGTAAAAATGAATTCTCTCACCTGTCTCTTTAAACTCTGAAGTCCATCAGTAGAGTTACTAATTGTATCTGTAGTATCAAGAGCTTCCCACTGTGAATATACCCTTAACTCATTCTTCACTCCAACTAGTAACATGCCATCCCAAGCCCAAGTTAATGACGTCATGTTGCATTGTCGATCACCACTAGTACATAGCTCAACAGTTGTCAGTAACGTCCACTGTGGAACTGCAACACTAGATAGCGTCGCTGATGGAATATCAGGTAGTTGTTCCTTGTACTGATGGTGGTAAATATATAAGTAGCTGCCAAATGCCACCGTCAAGAGGTAATAGTCATTTTCAAGGGTCATCCAAGTCAACGTAACCGAATCTGAGTTACTTATCATATCACCAGTTTCTTCCTTGAATTCAATAGTGAATTCTTCATTCCATTTGTCTCCGCCAGTACTATTGCTCTCTGCAATTGTCAACCTTCTCTCCAAACGTTCGTTTGTGGAATATTCAGCTAGCCAAGCCAAGCGATAAGGCGTAGCATTTGAAATGGCGAGTATCTTGTCCACGTTAGATCCAGCATTTTCACTAACAGTTATGTCCATCTTGTACTCCTTAATACTGAACTGGTCTGCTAAAGTCTCTGAACGTTTCACAAATTTGAAAAGACGTATGTTATCGTCGGAACAAGATACAGAAAACCAGTAAGGTGATGGGCATGTGCTGTTATGTCCCAGCGTGGTAGCTATATCAGTGGCTGCTGAGAAGTTAATGGCGGTAATCCCTGGTGGAAGTGGTAAATCCTGTCTTAGCACTAAGGCCTGATCTACTAATGAATGGACAAAAATTGTATTCTTGAACTTGGATGACTTTGTGGGGCTGGAGGGTGATACCGAGGAATCACTGGTAACAGATTGAGGTGAAGGAAGCGGAGCGTCATGAATTTTCAGTGACACTTTCCAAACATTAACCTGATGAGTTGATCCCAAGTCCAGGAGTGCCTTTTTAATTACCGCAACCACATAACAGGTCTCATTACTAACGTATTCTGGCTGAGTAAACTTGAAATTCTCGTCCGCGGCGCATGAATCGTCGTTCTCGTTCAGATGGATTGAGCTACTTGTGAATACGTGGAGGAAAACAACATTTAAAGACGTATCTGGGAATTCTAGATCGCATACTTTTAATATGCACGATGAGTTCGATCCTGACTGCTCGCTGGCTATGCACTCAGACAATGCCTCTGTACTAATAGACTTTGCTTGCGACTTCTTCTCAGTAGTAAGGTAAGCGAGCAATGTCTTGGCATCTAAGATAACCTGATACAATTCGAACGAAGTGTTATTTGCGCCAACAAAACCTGCACATGAAGTTGCAGGTAATAAGGACGAGCCATCTATTCCATTAACGCTGACAAGGGATTGCTCAAACAATAACGGAAACCATGCTACAGAATTAAACTTATTTTGATCAACTGAAGAAATCCTTGCAGTTTCTGTCATTCCTCCCATCTGAGAAAGTGGACCAATAAAATTTGACCGCCATAAAATCAGTTCACTGGAACATTCCTCCACATCACAAGAATTTTCCAAACATTTATTTCTTCCTTGATGAATGTGCGAGGAATCTAGAGCCAGATTATTCCTGGAGATGCTGATTGTCAGTGGCAACGTCGGATGAGTAACAAGCAACTTTGTTTCGAATCTAGGTCCACAGTTTCGCCGCAAGTGCGTAATGCTCGCCACTCCCGTAAACGCTAACCCATCTGAAAAGACCAACTGCCACGTGTTGATACTCCCGTCTGAATGCGCGGACAGTAAATATGCATCTGGTTGAGTTGAGGCAGAGCCTTTCCCAGCCGGTCCACTTAACTTACTGACTCCCGTTCCAAGAAAGCAAGCCTTGCTTAGCGACCGACCCGGCTTATTTCCGGCTATTTTGTTAACAACTGTGCTCCCAACGCGTGAGATATGATATGCTTTTGTCCAGTAAAGACTGTTAGCATCAGCCTTGGAAAAAGCACTAGGAATTCGAGATGCGAAACTAACTTGACATTGCCTGTAGTAGGCATTGCTATAATCATCGAGATAATCGATCAGCCATATGAGAAGAGAGCCATCAGATGGATGAATACAAAATAGGGTGTCGCCTGTCTTACTCCACTCATGCAACAGCTGACTTATTCTATTGGCTATCGAGCACTTTATGCCAGTCCTCGTCTGTTCCTCTTGCTTTTTTTCTGGCGGTGGTGATGAAATAACAGACTTTGTAGAAGATGCTGATGGCATGTCCGAAGATACTTCTCTCTCGGAAGTTTCCAAGTCAGCTAAATTGAGGAAAGAAATAACAGATTTGAAAGGTTATGTTGGTGATATTTCCTCAGAATGAGCCAATAGACGTTTCAGGTGAAATATACTTCCAAGCATAAATTAATTTCGCACATACTAGCTTGAAAAGTAGCATCATAAGATTTGCCGCAAATTCCATAAAGCAAGACACGGCGCAGTCATTGTCTCATCTTATCAACAGTGAGTACTGAAGTTCTTAAATGTCGAATGCACAAATATATACTCCTTCAGGGACTGGTATATCACTGAAACCAACTTCTCTCAAATTCTTATGGATTACAAGCCTCTTCTAGTTGCTAAAGAAAATTATTAGGAAGTAAATACCATTCCACTCCACCACCCCCTCCCCGCACGCATACACATCGTATGTCAATTGTTGGAAAATTGGCATACTCAACAATGATCTTTGCACTCTCATTTCAAAACAAAAAGCAAGATTGTTTCACTAGAATAGGTCTTCACAAACCTTCATCCATGGCTTCATCTCCATTTCCATCCTGTGAAGTTTCTTCATTGACCTCAAAGTCTCCGTCCAAATCAAGCTCCTCTAAAACCGCGAAATCATCTTGAGATACGGATGCACTATCTACTTCTTCAATTGAATCTAATTCTTGTGCCTTGCCATGATTCAGAAGTTCTTCCATTGACGATGTAAACATAATCTCTTTGTTGTCCAGCCACTGTAGCTGGAAGCTGCGACCAAAGATCGAACTTGTCGGTATAGTGGATAGCAATGCTATATCGTTGACTGGATTAATGATTGCTGATAGATGGAAGTGGAACATGGAAATTAAATGATGATTTGGGTAGTACTCATGGCTTGTTGTGTGAAATGAACGCCTTCTTTTCTCTCCTGAGCTGGTAGGTGAAGGTGCACGACCCGGTTGTTGTTCCTCTGAGACCGACCTTGAAATTGACTTGAAGCTACTTGAGTGATGATGATGCTGAGGCTTCTGTTTCACTGTTTCTGTCCACAATCTCGATACATTGTCAGCGCATGACGTCAGCAATATATTTGGTACGCAAAACCTGTCAATACAAACATCACAAACAGCATGTACAGTTTCTAGTACAAATACATTTATGACTTTTATAGGAGAGCGCTGGATTATCGGAGATGAGGGGTTATCAAAGCGACAAAATTGTTTGATTAAGGCCATCTACATTGTTATGGATAGCTTTTGATAACAAACACATGTTCCATTTATACACATGGCTATCTGGCATTCGCTACCAAAGTTGCCCTCCTACTAAATGTGGTACACAAATTGACCCTCTAAATGTTGGGAAACGTGTAACTACTTAATTAAACGCTATCAGGCCACCATTTTTTCTTAGGATCCTTTGAAGAGGGAGAACAATACCAATGCCTACGCTCTGTCTATCAGTTGGCAATACGACTCAAAATCTGACACACACAGTATCGATACAAGATAAGTTGGCTAATAAATTTCAAAAGCTATACAATATCGTGTGAATGAAAGGAGTAAATAATGTCAAAATCTTTCTGGTATTTAAAGTTATTCTGCACGGTACAGATATCTGATTCAGAATAGAATGCAGCAGACAATTCATTCTGTTTGGTTGAAAAAGCTTTTTTTCGAATGACACTCATCAGAACCTACA
>JAAAKL020016294.1:0-11096 GCA_010016065.2 Carybdea cf. marsupialis auct. non (Linnaeus, 1758) | reverse complement strand
CATACGTACATACATACATACATACATACATACATACATACATACATACATACATACATACATACATACATACATACGTATGAACGTACAGGTATAGTAAGCAGTAGCTCACTTCCGTTTTTTATTTTTATGAGGATCAGAAACCAAGCATATTGATAAGATAGTTACCTGAACGTGAAAACTAAGTTATTACTTGAATTTGGTCACTCGTCCTTTTTTTCTTGATTTTCACATTTTCAATATCTCCCTTTACTTTCACAGTTTGTTAAAAGTAAGCATACAGATCTGAAATTCGAGCATCTGCAAGAGGTGGACGTTGGTCAAAAAGATATGAAGTGTGGACTGTTTGACTTTCTGCGTGAAGTATTCCAGCAGCCAAAATCCAACAGGAAAGCCTCCAAGTTTGCAAGGCAAATACGTGAAAATCGAGACCAGGGACTGAATCAAGACTCTGGGCGAGAAGTGAAATCTACTTCGTCGTCGCGCTTTCACTATATTCTGCATTTGGCGTATTCTGTCACAGAATTCGAAAGGATGATACAAGGTAAGAACGTGGATTGTTGTAATTCAATGCTCTTATGGCGATGTACGCAGCAAATTGAATAGATTTGGATAGTAGAAATACGTCTTGAAGAAAAAAGGATAGTTGAGTAAATGAAATTTTTTACAATGAATTGCTGGATTTGAACACCTATGTATAGCAACTGAGCCATCTTCGCATGGAACCAAACCTCGCTCCCATCTTTGGGGGAGTCTTAAAATTCTAGTGAGTTCCCTTTCATTAAGCTTGCTACAGCACTCACTATCTTAAAATGCTGACAAAAAGATTTGAACGTAGTATATTTTAGTGGCATTGATGCTACTCATTTTGAATAAACCCCTTTTATTAAAATCCAGTTATTGAATCTTTTTGAAACTTTCCGTCGTTTTGTACAGCATCATCTTGCAGGTATCTAATGTAGGGTATCAGAGCAATCTTTTCAAATCCGCTGCCTAAGGTAGCTGACGATACCATTTTGTTACCTAGACTTTGACAGAGTATTGCAGATATCGGAGATCAGATATCAGATATCAGATTGCACTTTTACTAGTGTTTGTAAAGTGATCACTAACTTTGAAATACGGAGGAGAGCTTCAGAGGCTATGGCTGATAATCACCCGAGTGAAAAGGTATGTGGAGAGACAAATGCGGTAAAATGAGAAGGACTTGTGTCACATTACTCAGCCGACTACATTGAAATGCGAAATACTCTTTAAAGTCACTTTCTCATCAACTAATACTGGCCCATGATATCCTTTCCAGAGAATATTTCATTTATTTATTTTATAGGTATGTATAAATATATAGATATATATATAGATAGATATATTTTTTATTTTTTACCTCGTTACCATTCACAGCCAACTTTTTCGTATTCCACTGCTAACGTAGTGCAGTCTGTGGCATTTCCTTCGAAATAGGCCAGCAATAGCTTTACGTAACTTTAATGTTGGTAACGCCAAACTGTGATCGAAAATTTTGAATCTTCCATTTGGATTTTATGGTAATCAATCACAATCCTTTCAAGATAATACAAAACAGGTTTTTAATATGTATTTACAAATAACTTGATAATCCTTTACTGGATATCCGAACATCGATAAGAGACTCAGAAACCAGCTGGACTGTACTCAGTGCCTAGCTTCCGTTGGAGGTAGTCAATTAAAGGATGTAGCTGACAACCTACAAATGCAACAGAACCTATATTATATTTTTGTGGTCTTTTTCTCAATCCTATTCATCATTTATTTATCGTAGGTATTCATGATAATTTCCCAAATTCGAGAGCTAAAGATCCAAGGTTGGACTCGGTAAGATAACATCTCCCTTGCATTTAATTTATGAATGGTCCAGAGGTGTTTTTTACGTCTCATCAGACTGTAATGTTTGTCATGTTATTTGGAAACTGCCTATCTATTTGTTTTTTAATTTTGTGTAATAATTTGCAGTTTAAAGCACCATTTTCAGGGTCAGGTAATGATATATGCTGCCTCCTTTCTTGCTTGCTGGTGTTACTTGAAAGACGGCCACCTTAGCTTTCAAAAATGAGATTTGTGTGTTTACAGTATTGTGTATCACTTCTTCTAAAAATAATAGGGTATAACTCGTTTGGCCCAAAAGAAAACGCTGTCGCCTTTTAAACAGGAGGTAATTGAATCGTTTGATTTTCGTTAGATTAGTTCGAAACGTCCTATACAGTCAATACGTGAAGTATATTAGCCATGTGTTCTGTGGTGACAATGTACTTGCCAAAATATTGTTATTTGCAAAGCTACAAAAAGATACTATCGTGATCCTTGAAGAAACATCTCGGATCTGCTTGGTGTATCGATTGATCAAGCTAAGACGATGACACAGTCAAGAAATGAGTTTGCCTATTTTATCCAGGAACGTTTCAAGCCCCCTTTGAGATGACAACGTTCATTATTGGAGGAAACAGGAGGATTTTTGCAAAGAGGTGCTGACTTAGATATGTTAATGGCACCGCTTATCCTTCTCTCCATACTTTTAGATGGTCAGTGGTACGGCATGGTTGCAGTTTGTAGACACCATGGACAGAATGATTAGCAGCCTCCAATTGTTTACGTTATGGAAATACTATCCTTTTGTTCCGGTTGCTTTCCACATGATGCTTTCAAGCCCTCTCGCACCTAAACTGTCGTTCACTAACAGCAGCATTGAGGTAAGTGACAAGATACAGAGAACCCTTTGCATTTCAGACATCGATTTGGCATCGTAGAATGTTTATTAAAACTGCCTCGCTTATTCTAATGTACATATATGGCCCCGGGAATGAACATGAAAAGTGGAAAAGGAAAGTTAACTATTCTCTGGAGGTAATGTAATTTGTTTTCGCGAGAATCCTAACAACAGGTTGTCATATCCTCCAACTCCGTAATTCCTACCGTAAAGGTACTATAAACGTCAAGAAACTCTATAATGGACTGTAACACTCTGCAAACTCTTTGTCGCATGTATTCCATCATGAGGTTAACATATACTTTCAGTTTAGTGAGTCAATCTGTTGACCTGAGGATTGCATGCTTGTGTAAAATTGTACACTTCGAAACAAACCAGTTGTTTCCCCCGGAATGTCTCACTATTTAGGTATCTATTTTTGTAAAATTTACATCTTATCAAGTTCTTATTTACAATGGTACAGAGTGAGAGTAAGGGAAAAAATGGAAGATCTATTGACGGGGTTTTTTCATGCGTTAAATATCATGGTCTCACAATAACATCTTTGGCCTGTTTCGTGCTTGCAAGGATGATAAAACTCAAAATAATTGTGTGAAGAGTTTCCTTCCGAGCTATACACAACTACTTATACATGTAAGTCAGCCAAGTTCAAATTAGACGGATTCTCAGATAGTAGCAGTAGATAATGGAAATACCTTTCACACACTATATGTATGATTGTTTACAGTGTCTGTTTTGTAATCAGGCATTCACACGGGATAAAATATTTTTTAGTTACACATGAAGAAATCAAGATCGATACAGACCTTGACCTCTGTGGTTCAAGATGTGGCACCTAGTGTCAGAAAAAATTTGTCGGAAGGAGTGGCAGTGATGGAAACTATACCTTTCCTATTCAACGTTCTGACTCCATATCTGCGGCCAGTAAGACATTTTTTACCATTTGTTTGTATCGTACTGATTTAGAATTATATACACTTCTTTAAACCTAAATATTTAAATGCAAATGATAATGTACTTGATGAAGAAATGTATTGACTTTATCAGAGACAGCTAGATCAATCAGATGAGCTTTCCTTATTTTTAATGGTGCACATTTCGATGGATTACATGATACACACATACCAGCACAAGGTGCTCATACAACCTGTTTTGAATATGTCTTAAGCGTTTCGAATCGTCACTCAAGTCTGAGTATAGGGCGTGTATGTTGCTGTTTTCATACCAAGACAATTGAAAATAGATGTTAGATAAATAGTAAAGGTAACGTTTTTCTGTACAGTTACTAAGATAAGATTTTTCTGTTTAGAAGTACGTTGTCAACAAGCTCTCCTGGTGGACACCATTTTGATGTATTTTGAAACATAGGAAAGTTTGATTTACACAAAGAGAATTATCATGGATCCATATACTGTAAGATTTTGTGTGATTGTGAGAATGAGGTCTGTCTGGCAGACACAATTACTGTGAGAACCAGTATCTGTATAACTGCTTACATATGCTGTCGACAAGAGGCTTGGCTATCGTTTAGTAATTTTGTCGTTCGTCTAGTAGAATCAAGTGTAGAACATGGACCAGAAAATCAAATTGCGTCACTAACAAAATGCTCTCTCGCTTTATGAGAGCAATGGTAGCTGCCGTAGTCCGATAGGTATTTGTTTTGCATTCACTGATGGATACTGTGACGTTGACTTCTTGAATGACAATCGATTGAAGAAAAAAGCATCCTTCCCTAAATTGCTTTGCAGCCAAACTACGGCCATGTATTTATTTTCCCCCTGTTATGTATACGTGAGGTGATCAGGTACTAAATCATGAGGTTAGCTTCTTATGAATATATTAAACCATG
This sequence comes from Carybdea cf. marsupialis auct. non (Linnaeus, 1758), assembly GCA_010016065.2. NCBI lineage: Eukaryota > Metazoa > Cnidaria > Cubozoa > Carybdeida > Carybdeidae > Carybdea > Carybdea cf. marsupialis auct. non (Linnaeus, 1758). The sequence continues at coordinate 6,507 of JAAAKL020016294.1, read as the reverse complement.
TAACTCAGAAGAGAAATATATTTACAAGTATTATAGTAATATATAAATATTTACTTCAATACATAGCCATAACTCACTCTCTCCCATTTTCGACAGGAAATCACGATTATATAAAGATACATATAGCATTGGGTACAAAACTGATTAAGATATCTTATAGGAAACGTTTGTTCGTTATAATAGCCACTGGCTTCTTCATTAGAGGTGTAAAGTATAAGAAAACATTGTCAATACTTGTTCATGCCGTACTTTATTAGCTACGTCGATTTTACGTTTGCTCCTAGGTGAATATTCAACTTTACAGTGATAACGAGAAAAAGGAGCTTGCCGCACTCATATCAACAATGATTTCCTACAACATCACGTACCGCCAGGAGAAAAGTTTTGATGGTCAATATAGTTACGCCCTGGAACCGTAAGTGTGCGCGAATACGTTATTTTGTGCATCTAATTTTTCCGAGAACATGATGTTATCGGAATATTGATATAGAGCGCAGAAACTTCGGTACCAACTGTGTATCAGATAGCATTAGGTACCGTGTACTTGAAACACCAGTTTAAAATCAAAAGGTATCCGGTGACATGTAACTGATGTCCAATGTAACTATGTTAGTCATAACGTAAACTGTTAATCTATTAGAAGTTCAAGCAGTTCTCCCTTACCATAGAGACCTATCATATAGCCATCATAATCGCATTCACACTGCTGAAACAGTTTGATTTTAGTTCTGGCCTTTTTTGATATTAACGCAGTTCGGGGCAAACACTAAGTGATTTACCTATTTCAAGAACCTAAAAATGCTATTTTTGGTATAACCAAGCTTAAACAGAAGAACGAAAAGAGTTTTTTTTATTAGTCACCATAGGCAGTGCCATTGTACACCCACCAAACATATTCTCATTGTTTGTATCGTAGGTGTGAAGTTGCATTTTCTTAGCCAATTCGGGGTAGGTTTTGATTAGTATTATTATTATTATTATTATTAGTATTATCGTATATGTCCAGCTTTAATAAGGTTGATGTTTTCCGTACCTTGATCTACTTTGTTTACAGAAATATTGAAGAGCTTCTTATATATCCTGGACAACCACAGCATAAGCACCTAACGTACGCATCAAAACAGATGATTGCCAGAGAGGTATGACATGCTAATACAACATTTACATAAGAGACACCCATCAAATTGGGGGTTTTTTCCCGCAAATTCATAAAATTGAATCTTTCATTTTTCTTGTATCCCGTTTTAAGTTGTTATTAGCAAACAGAGAAGTATTGAAGTGAAATATTGTTTCTCGAGCCTTGTTTCATATAATACACAATCAGCTTCATTTCATTTGGTAGCGATGTCAGCTGCGTCTTTCTGGAGTTTATGCCATCAAGGTCCAATTCTCCAAAGGCAAGTATTAGTAACTGTTTGAAGCATATTGAAGAGAGCTCCAAATTCCATACAATTTTATCGCTGCCTGTAGGCCGAATAGTTGCAGGATGCATGCTCTTTTTGTTGTCTTTCCTTCTACAGTATTTGTTTGAATATAGTTGTAGACATCTAAGTCGAAGTGCTGTTAGAAAGGTGACACTGAGTGTTCACGAAGAAACAGTTAGTACAATAAATGGGTCTTTTCTTAAAATACCTTTGCACATTGAAAGACTCTAGAAAGCGCCGAATGCCTTACCAAAACTTCTTGCATATACCACGGAATGAAATTTCTTTTTGAACTTTAGTTTACGTCTACCATCTGATTACCTTCTAGGATATTTGATCATAGATTCTAGTGGTGGGTTAAGAGGAACATAATAGATAGTACTTTGTTGTGTTGCAATGCGGCTAAATGCGGTGAAGAAATTGTGCACGAGGTGGTACCTGCGCATCAGGGAAGATGTTTTCATCACACTGATTTTAGATCTTGCCATTCACATGCAGTGTGGTAGCTCTTGTTTTCCTCGAGGGAAACTAGTTTCTACATCATTACAGTGGTAACCCGACCATCGAATTACAGCAAAGAGGATATCGCATGGTCAAAACCCAATGTACGATTATTTGAACCTGTAAACTTGTTTTCTTTTTTTTATAAAGTTATAATCTGAGTTTAAAAATGAGATTCATATGGTCATAATTCAAACTTTTTGAGGATGGATTTCTTTGGTTGCTGAAGAAATTGTTCTAAATTAAGCTCGACTATTTTGATTAACAACTAATGCAAAATGCTGCGGAAGTTGCTCTTTACTTTCGGTTTGTTTATTAGTTCTGACATTACCCTTAAGTACTGTGCTAAAGTGAAGGTCCATAAAAGGTGATGTTAAAATGTTCGTCGAACTATGAATGACCTGCCCATCATGGAATACAAATGAATGAAACTAATTTTCGATACCCATAGACCTCTTACTAATATATTTATTGGGCATTTGCTAGTACGAAATGTACGAAAAAGATTCACAGCTATATCTTTTTTAGTTATGAAGATTGTGTTGGTGCAATGATGTCACGTGGGGTGTTTTTTTTGGCTTTCCCATTGATAGATAGAACTCGAGAAGATGCGACAAAGTGCAGCAGCTGCCGCCGAAAGACAAAGGTTAGCGGTTTATTTTCCGTTGCATGGTTTCCCGAAAGGTCTATTAGAGACATTCGTCTTTATATTGCTATACATAGGATTTCTATCTTAGATTTCCATAATGCAATTTCAGGCCTTTGTCTTTTATCCTTGTAGAATCACATTGTCAAATTAACTGTACTGATCTTACATCTGCTATTTTATTTTTTAGTTTTATTAACTATTTACATTTTCCAATACCTATCCTATGACAATTATACTCAATTCTTAGAAAACAGGCAGTTCCAGTGAAGGCGAAGGATCCCAAAGTTGTTTTACAGTTAGAGCCTGTGAAGTTAAAGAAGACAAACAAAAAGGTAGGTGTCGTTCTTCTTTATGTAATGACTTGACCATAACAAACACTTATTAATTGTAACGCAGACGAGAATAAGTGAAACACCTTAATTCAAAGTATAAGGACATTTCCGCTAACGGTTAGCAATCGAAAGAGTGAGGAGAGGATGGATGAGAACTTTGATCGACAGTTGACGTATTCTTTCCACAATATTTCTTATCATCATAACAATACTGACCTCTTTTAAAGCCCTCATTGCAAGATTACAAGCATGGCATTACACAGAAGAGAGGATAAAGCAGCAAAGGAAGTCACGAAAATATCTAAATGCAAATTGAAACCAAGACTCGGTTTATACGGGGCATATTGAAATTTTTATACGCGATTAGGTCCACAGCGGGGCATGCGTTGTGACTGAGGACACTAAACGGATTTTTCTGACGTACTCTAGGTGTATATGACCTACGTAACAGTGTTGAAGATTATGATTTGAGAACATGTCAAAGTTATCATTCTAGTCTTTACTTGACGAAGATTGATACTGTCCCTATCTCACGTCATGATAAGAGCGGAAAAGAAACAGTACTAATCCACATAAAGAAATATGAACGAATCTGCTGATATTACAAAAGTCTCCAGGAATCTCGACTAGTTAATGTGAGGAGTTTATAAAATCAAAAGTAACCTCATCCTCCCTTTATCTCTGAAGATCAACTATACGATCTCAGAAAAATATACTTATTTTTCCAAAGGCCAGAACATTAATATATGACATTAAAAAGATCAGATTTATCTGGCAAAATATTTGAAGCACATTATCGAATGAAGTGAAGAATATTGGTAGAGTATAAGCAATCAATTGAAGAATAACTCATTGTATGTAAATTTCAAACCTGTAGATATTTTGTATTCAATGTATGTTTTATGTCGCGGAACTTATGATTTGTATGTAATTAATTGGCGTAAATTATTTTATAAAATAGCTGGTAGGAAAGACAGCCAACTGTAAAGAAAATGATTTGTAAAAAGAAGTTAAACATTTTAGTGTTTTGTATCGCTAAATGCCAGTGAAAAATAGTGTCAAGATGGTACTTAGTCGCTTTCATAGTAATGAAAGTAAAATGTCAACAACATTTCTGCATGTTTTGTACCTGATATGGTTACCCGTAAATTTCCCCCCACTTATATTTATACCTTTTGTCGACGTTGGTCAGAAGCTCATTTTCATTATCTTCTGCTGTGTAAGTGTACCCTTCCATTTATACCAGGTAACCCGTGATTTCTTTGGGAGAATTGTACAACCAAAGGAAAATCAAGGTATTATCAACTTCTAAATTGATTGAGCCACTTTAATGAACACGTTATTGTTTATTATTTTAGATCAAGCTTTGCTTTGGACTTCCCCTTGCCATGATTTGTATCAATTCAAGGTATCTTGTCGTCTTTGCAGCCAATGTAAATTCACACTCTGTTATTACATTAATTCAAAGAGACTACCGCTTTTGGAACATTCTCAAGCCCACTAAATCTAATGAAAGCTGCTAAACTGATAAGCAGAGGATGTAAAAGAGAATTCATATCTTCATTTTGATTCGTTTATGAAAACATAACTCCCTTGTCTACTGTGTTCTGTTCCTAGTTACGAACACTATTTATTTGGACGCTAGCATTTTATTGGTCAATATTGCACTTCCACTTTTAGATAGGTTCTCGTGATAAGGTTACAACTACCTTGCAAAGTTTAATGCAGGGATGGATTTATATTAAAAGGTACCCTGAGTTTGCTGAAATGTGATATGGCAAATGTTTTAATCACCCTTCCAAACCTCCAAACTATTTTAATTAAGCTGAGGTGAAATGGTGTAATTTTGGTTATACAAATCCCGTTTTCTGGCTATTTTCTATTTTAAACCAGATTAGCTGCCCTAGGGTTTAGATTTGACTTAACGTTTGAGAATCTGACCAACCGTTAGGTTGGACCTAGAGTGTGAAGCATGACCACTGCTTTCCATTGTGCAAGGAATGTCACATACAATAATCTTTGCCATGGAACTTGGATACCAAACACTCCTTTGACTAAATCAACACTTCTTGTATAACTTTATGGACTAGCGTCTCTTGGTCATTTGAGGACTGTGCGGAAGAACCTATTTAGTCCTTGACTCACGAGAGGTGGTCCTTCCATTTCTGAAGTGCTGTTTCATTGTAAACGGTAGTCTCATTCAATAGTGCTGTACGTCGACTAAGGTGTATAGGCCTATTGCACACTTATCCATTTTGGTACGTCGATGTCTTTTGTACTTGCAGTAAGACAATCAGTCTTGTGCAAAACTTTCAAATTGAAAGTTTGATTAAGCTATGTAGATATTACAACACGTCTTTTCGCCATTTACGCCAGCTTGACATAAACTAAATGCTGCTTTGGAATATTGGCCTTTTTGCTGGGTTCACCCACTTTACAGTGTTTTAATTTCATACCGGTTCAATATGGTCAGAACCACCTTACTTCCTTATCTTCCGCCCGTCTGTGTTATTTAAACTTTCTCAAAGGCACAATGCCATAGCTGCCTCAAATATGAACCAAACCTACGACCTTTTGGTTACGACTTTTTCAGTTTTTGACTTTTGATCCCCTGATTAGTGACTCGTATTTTTAATGTACAAATTACGTGTATGAAAGTGAGAGATATTGATATCTTTACATAACGTAATTTTTTCACATTCTTTCCCTTTGTATTAGGGTCGAATACACAGTCCACAAGCGCCAACAAGGAAGCAAGCCTCATAAACAGTCTGGTTTGGTTTAGATTCAACGAAGGATTTACGAATGCTGTCAGGAGGACAGTGAAAGTCAGTGACTTTTTATAACAGGCGTTGACATTGTTAGGAACCAATCAGAATCTGACGTCTCTTAAAGAAAACAGGTCTCCTAATTGACTGACGATTGGGACATTAGACCATAAAATTGCATCAGAAAAGAGTTATGCGGACAGAAATTTTCTGTACAATCTTGTATTGTCCAAATCTTAAATTTATGCATTTTTATTAATATCTCGTGTATTGCGGATAGGTTGTACTATGTCATGTGATAATAAACCTTACGTCTCATATAATAGACTATTACAATTGTCGAAAATGACATCAGACGTTTATTTCATTATCGTGTCACTTAAAATCAGCATGGCAGTGCTGATTAAAAACGTGCGAACAAAGGTTCTGCGCTAATTAGAGAACGACGTTAATAGCAGAGTGAGTCACATGAAATTGAAGTAAGAAGATAGCATCCACAAACTTTAGTATAGGGTGAAGTAAAGTGAAATTCTGTTGCTGTCTTATGTAATAGAATTGTATAAGGTGTGGTGCTTATTATGGAATCATAGACATGAGAATACAATTTCTGATTTTGTGGCTCTAATAATTTAATCTGTCTTTAATTGGGGCGTCGTTAATCAGAGGAAGGTGCTAGACCGATGAAATGTGTTATTCTTTTTATAAGAAGGTTTAGCAAGTAATAATGCGACAGATGTGCCCTCAGTTAAAAATTTATCGAAAATGAGTACCAGACTGTTCGTCAAATTGGCAGGGGGGGGGGGGGGGCATTTGTTCCCCTTCCCCAGGAAATT
>JAAAKL020016293.1:0-11096 GCA_010016065.2 Carybdea cf. marsupialis auct. non (Linnaeus, 1758) | reverse complement strand
ATAAGTGAGAAAGGCATACACACCGCAAGGGTAGGTTTGACATTTGGAATGCCAAAAGTACCCTGGGTACTTTTTGTTAATTCATGATTTTTTCTCTTCGACACCCACGACCCCTCTTGGTAAGGTTTCGACCAAAAGTACCTCCCCCCCCCTGTCGGTGTTGTAAAGAAAACCTAAATCCTGTCAAAACTTCGGCTTAGTTGATGATTGTCACCTCATGTATTGAAATTGATGACGTACAATAATGGCAGCACAAATTGGTTTGTAATAGTCATCCGTACGCAATCCCAAACTAATAGATAAAAGAGGTGGGGGTGGGTTGTGGGTATTTCTTGCAAGTAGGGCAAAGTTCACACCTTCGACAAGTAGTGCACAGAGACTATCATGTATCCAGCTCGTTTTTCTAAGGGGTAAAGAGAGCAGTTCGAATATGGATACTAGAAAACGGAACATATCCATATTCCTTACTAGTCAAGCTCTATTAGTAAAAAGTGTAGATTTTACACTTACAGATCCTGAAGACGAAAAGACTTTCGTGAAAATTTAAAACAACAATATAAGAAATTAGTATGGGATGATAAGTTTATTCCTGAAGAAGCCGTTTTTATCTAAAGGCCATATCTAAATCATAAGTGCATTTACCAATACCATCCGCTTTCTCTAATGATCAACTTAAAAGTGAGCATGCCTGATGGTGTCACCGTAGTTTTAGGTAATTGTTAAAAAATTGTTAAACAGCACTGACCGTAGAATCAGATCGTCTACAACCAAGCCTAAATATTTTGGTCAACTACAGAAAGCGACTGGTCTCTGCATTACAAAGTGAGTGTGAACACGAAAGAGAGAAGTAGCAAAATACAAACATAGTTACGTTCTAAAATTAAGCTAGAAGTAGTAACACGCCGTTTATCAAAGTGTCCATTTCCACATTATTGCCTCTGGTAAGGTGGAGGTCCTGGTGGGAGTGACTCTGTGTCAGACGCTGTAGTAATGTGAAAATATCGAGAGTAATAAAAATGCGGATTGGTGAATCTTCACATACAATAAAAAACAGAAATCTACTATACAGTTACCTCGTACTATCGAGCAGCCTTAAAAGTAATTGGACAAATTTGATTTGGTTATTACATTTTCCATATTGAGAATGTACAAACTGAAGTGAACTATCTGTCTCTCTCCTGCGCTATGCTTTTAGCAAATGTATGGCCAAAATGATTTCGAAAGCTGGGAATGCGTGTTCAACCTAATGAAAGTTGATAAATTATTAAATACAAGTGATGAAGAACTGACACTAGAACCACATGACGCAACTCTTTTCTCTCTAAGACTAAAAGACGGAGTTGTCGCGGATGTTAGTCTGCAAACTCAATGCGTTTGCGCAATACTCGCGTCTAGGCCAGTTTGCGACAATTTTTGAAATACGGGGGAAAAGCTCAATTTTCATGTTGCCCTATTATTGAGAACAACAATGGCTACAAGTAAGAGTGATGCCTCTTCCCAACAGATATCAGCTTTCAAAGTTTTAAAAGTCTCTCATAAACATTATTGTTTAATGCTGGCTCCTAACTTAAGGAACCATGGAATATCAACAGAGTTTCAGCGGAGAATTTTGAGATTCAAACGCCTCTAGTTTAAACACTATATAAACTACAGGTTTGGTAATTTGGGAAAGAGCTTATAGCTATCTGGAGTCAAATCGTACCATTTCTAAATCTTTTGATTTATGACAACAGCTCGTCTCCGATATATCCACTACTGACAAGGAATGTCCTAGAATCTTAGCAATCATGATGCGATGTAATTTGTTCCATCTGATAATAGATAAAAGATTGACGTAGAGTTTTCCGGAAATGCTATTCGGCTATTTTCATTCCGAGAATTATTCACTGGCATATGAAAAAGAGGCCACATGAATGTATGTCATCGTCCAAAATGTTCTCTACTTCCTTCATGTTAAGCTATGGATTACGATGTCGCTGGAAGAATAAGACTATGCAAGTTTAAATGTAGAGTAATCAATAACGATAGATTAGCGGACTAAAAGTAAATAGGAGTCAAAGTCAATAGTGTCTGTTTAGCTCGACATCCAGCTCTACCCAATTTTGGAGACCTGCCACCATTATAAAGCCGTGAAATGCCTACTCATGCGTTGTAGTTGTCTACGAAGCCCTTGGTAGTTCTGTTTCCTTTTTTAGCCACCGTTTGTGAATTATAGCTCCGAGATATAGGTTTTGCGGTTCTGGCTTCCACAACTGATAGAAGATACGCCAAGGTCACTTGAAGCTTCGGAAACGCCAACTGCCACTTTACCAAATACCATGTCAAAGAATGAGCGGTGCCACGCTTTTCATAGTTTCATCAACAATACTTAGAGCCGATGACTAGCGGACCATTCCAATAGCCTCAGTCTAAAAACAATGCTCCTGCACCTACAAATGTCGTAAAATTTGCAAATTGAAACAGAGAATACTCAAACAATACTCTAGAGTAGCCATGGTCTGGTGGTTAAGGAGTCCCACTCACATGCCAGAAGTTGCGGTTTCGAATCCCGCCTGGCCCAATATTAAGACTATCGGTGGGGGAAGGTAATGGGAGCCCACCCCTGTAAATATGCTCTCTCCCAAGGTCATTCCTCAGTCTCGCTGGGCAATAGGCTACGCTCGAAATCGAGTATGCCACCAAAAAAACCCAACACAAACAAGTAGAGTGATCAATCTAGCTTAGAGTTATGTCGTGTTTAACTAACGTAACCTCAGTTATACTAATTAGATTGGCTCCTGCTCTCATAAAGGGTTGCTAGGAAGGGTTTGACCTAATCGAACTTCAGATCATATATTACTTTAAACTATACAGCTTACAACAGACAATATTATGAAATCATCCTTATTCAATAAAAAACGGTGATTCGCAATAAAGTCGTGAAAAGAAGAAGTCCTTTATGCTTGCTGAACATGGTAACCTTCCTTAGCAACTCAAACAGCGTCGTACGATCCAACAGATTACCAAAGAAACAGGAAATGGCATAAGAAATGGGGAGGGGCAGCCGACCATGCCCCTTACTTTACGGAATCATAAAAACCTAAATTACTGTTACTTCATTGGCAGGAATGTCAAGTGTCCAGTGTATATAAACGTGACTTCTAAAGTCTTCATTGTACTAAATCATATCCTTAACGATATGTGCCCCTAAAATTACGAACATGAATTGGTTCTATTTGCATCCTTGTTGTGCTTGAGCATACAAGGTCAAGTACTACTCACTGAAAAAGTACTTTTACTTCAATGCGGCAGATTTGAATCGAACCCCACCGAGGTTCGTAAGCATACGAGGGCCATCATTTTATTGTTTTTAGGCTACGAATAACACAAAGGTGGAACCGACACCTAAGGCTTATTTTCGCTCTTTCTGATACATACGGATAAAATGTCTGGTATACCAGTTGAACATGACCAAACGACTCTGCATCTGCTTAGAGTGGTACATTTGTTGAATATGACCAACGAGTCTGCATCTGCTTAGGGTGGTACATTTGTTGAACATGACCAACGAGTCTGCATCTGCTTAGAGTGGTACATTTGTTGAACATGACCAACGAGTCTGCATCTGCTTAGAGTGGTACTTGATCAAGGAGTCTGCATCTGCTTGCTGAAGGTTCCGCTGAGCTTCACCTTCATAAGGTCTTTAAACTTGACGTTCAGATGTAATGTACAGGAAAGAAAATATGGAAAACATTCTTCTGCACTGATGGTCAAGCGTGTCTATCCTTTTCACCAGCTGCGAAGAGAAGTCGTACTTCTTAATCCATAAAATACGACAGCATGGATAACAGCTTTTTAGACTTCAGAGTCTGAGTAAACCGCAGTGGCCTTGTAGACCTTGGTTGGAATTTCATGCAAAATAATACAGCGCAAACGTAAACTTGTGCACAGCCTTCAATAGCGGATTCATATATAAATGGTAAAGACGCATACATTGTTTCTTCGTCCGTCTGATTGCTGTAAAGAATGATTTTCGGGTGAATGGTACTTGCAAATAAACACTAGCATTGACGTCTGCAAAGCATCTGTCCACGCCTCTGAAATGCAGAGGTTTCGATCTTAAACGGTCCTTGCAAATAAAGCTATCACGTTTAAACTATCTCATTCATTAATCGCGCATAATTAAAGTACGGCTCCTGAGGGCACATATTGGTACATTGAAGTGTGACATAATGGCATAGAAAAGCAAGGACGCAATCCAAGGTGTAATAGGACGCTAATACTGGTCAAAAATAAGTGTGAAATAAATTTCAAAGTAATGGTTATAAGATAAAAGTAAACTGAAAGTGCATAACAACGTAAAAGGGGTTTAAACTTAATACCTTGATCAGACGGCATAGGCGGGGGCATGCGATAAGGAGGTGGGGCTGCAGAGCGCGGGGGCTCGGTTGGTGTCCTGAAAAGCAAAGAAAAATAAACGTAAAATGCATGTGCATGATATGTGAAGAGCACTCCCATAAACTAGTACGTTACATTGCAAACATTCCACGACAAATACACAAGTCTTTCTTGGTGCAAAACATTCAACTTACATTCAAGAATAACATTGTAGGGAGCAGAAGACCACGTAAAGTACAATAATAACAATGGCATTAAGAGTGATGCTAAATTGATGGAACAATAAATTGTATCGTTGGCACTTTGAAGCGTAAATTGTTTCGTGTGAATAAGATTCTAATAACGACAAGAAAGAATTTTGAGGTAACCACCCCATTTCCAATCGACCAGTGGGAACTGCGAACTGGGCCGTTCCTCCTCCAGAAAATACAGCTTGGTATGGCTCTCTACCTACTTCATCTTTATATTTAGCAATGGTGTTAAAAAGGTAATGAAACAAAAACAATGAAAAAATCACGAAAGCATGAACTGCGAACACCATATATCTTGAAAAGAGCATTATATGAAGCTCTATACTTCAGATATTTTACTTCTGCCAGATTTCTTTAACCATCTCACTACTCCGATGTTTCGTAAATGTATTAACAAAGAGCTTTCCTCCACCTTTCTAATGTCAAAACATTAAAAATCTGTTAGACAATCAACATTTTGTCCAGCAACCTTTGGCGATGCTAATCTCATGACAATTATAAAAGACTACGGCCACTAAAAGATGGGCTTAAAAAGGCATGAACTAAATCATCAGTTGACTGCAAACGGAGAAAAATGTTTTCAATTTCTGTTTCAAAGTTTGCTATTGTATGACAGTCCCAAAAACTCAAGGGTGTGTTTGAACCCCTATCACATCATCGAAAAAGCTCTACCCTTGAAATTCACAGTTAAGTAAAATTAGCATATCAGTCCAACAGTTCATTTACAGTAGAGCCATTGATATTCTTCAGGCCTTTCTATACATGACATGCATCATGGGAATGACCATTACAACAGCGCGACACCAAAGAGTTCGTACATATGCCACCTAGTCACTCAGCCCCTTCGCCGTTTTACAAGGGGTTTTTAAAGATTTACAAGGGGTTTTTAAAAATAACCAATGAAAGCTGCAGGTGTCGAGTGATTCAAAAATCCTTTGAAGTTCAATATTTCATGGCGATGATTTAATGTCAATGGTCAAGGTAGTACAAAACTTCCAAAGACAACTTTGTAATTATGGTTTTAGATTGTCCGGGTGATTAACATACAAGATGGTTATGCCATTTACCACTCCAGAAGTGTCACAACATCTCCTAAGAAAAGCATTTGATCTGAACTTACTTGATATCAAAGACAAATAACTTGGCGACGTAGGAGAACTTACGTCAAAAAGTTACGATAAACACATTAAATAATAACCCTAGCCTAGACTATTGACTTCAAAAGAAAAGGAAATCTATGAAAGTTTGGAATCATTTTTATACGTACCCCGGTGGCGGAGGTGATCCTTGTTCAGCTGGTGATTTCGGTGGAGGCAGATAGGGCTCATTTTCTAGAGGGCCATAAGGAAAGTTTCCATTGGGTGACCTCGCCCTGTCTTTGTTGTTCATTTCGCGCATGTTGTATGCAGCACGACGCAACGACCTGTGATGTCTAAGTTGATCTCTGTACAAGAAAAAAAAGACACGCAACGTTTGAAATTTCAGTCTTGAAAATATAATTATACTTCTAACTTTTAACATTATAATTTTTTTAACATTTAAAGGCTACAATTCTACTATCAAAGGCACTTAATTAAAGAACTCATTCAGCGTGGTTGACTATGGATCGTCATTTGGAGTTACATATCGGTTCAACACTGCCATGAAATCTGCCCAGAAACAGTTGCGTAATTAAGAAACATAGGGAGCCTAGCATCTATGGAAGAACATGCAAATTGTGTCGTTTCGTCCTCAAATCTAATTCCGAAACAGTGGCACTTGCCTCTTTGAGAACATAAACGTCAAGTAAACAGCATTGGATCTACCGTCCTTTGATTCTGATACTACAGTAAATGTGCAACATCACATTTTATGCATCACCTATTTGAAAATGAAAGTAAAAGTGTTAGAACTTAATGGTTTCTGTTTAACAACATCGCGCAGCCACCTCCCCTTTCTCCTGCAGAGTTCCAAAGCTTATTACTGCAGCTGTATAGCCAACTCAATTCTAAATTATCATGCAAAACGAGACCACGAAATAGTACTGGCACACCAGATACGTACCTCGGTGTCTCCGCATCTCTCTTATCTCTGTATGGATAAACAAAACAAAATAAATTAAGCAATTAAGAAGACGATTTCGAATCCGTCAATAATTATCTAATCACAACCAAGAACAGCCTGGGCATAGTTAACTACAAAAATGTCTTTTTATTAGTGCCATCCAGTCCCTAAATCTTGTGTGTGACTGGTACGTTGTTCCTCTTTTGAAGAAACACAAGCACGCCGATCAATACAAGGTATGTTGATGGCGATAATGATGATGGTGATGGTGATAAGGACGATAGTGATGGTGGTGGTGATGATGTTGATGTCGCTGATCATAACCATCAAGGTGATGGTGCTGATTATGGTAATGATGATAAAACTATAATGACATTGACGATGATAATAATAATGATGATGATTACAGAGATGGAGATTATGATGCTGATGATGTTAATGATGATGATGATGATGTTGGTAGTGATGACGATAATGACGATCGTCAAGATGATGGCGATCATCGTAAAGGTGGTAATGGCTTCAGTGATAACAAGGAGCAGATTCCCTCAACCTACAACGGCGACATGGGAATAGCATCAGTTTGTAAATTATATTTATACCCTTAAAATTATTAAAAACGTTTAATATTTGATAAACACTTACACGCCTTCCCTCTTGCAGCACATAAGATACGTCAAGCAAACGATAAACAATATGCCAAGAAGTATGGGAACGAATATAATCATCAAATCTGTTGAAAGGTCTCTTCCTCGTGGCTTATAAGGAACAGTATCGAAATTTTGGTTCACGAAACCCTGTGCACCTGTACCTGTCCCTGGCGCCGACTGGGCGTCTGCTGCTGCTGTTAGAGTGATCTATGAAAGCGGGAAAATGTAACATGAATATTAATCAATGGCTAGAAAAAGTTGAACAACTAGATGGATCAATCGATTACAGGCTTAGTCTAGAAGTCTAGCCTCTCACCGAACTGACATGCTTGAAATGACCTGAGCGTTTCTTGATCAATCTTCAAGCTGTCATTGTAAAGAACATTTGCACTGCGGCAAAACAATTCTCCACAACTGATAAAAGTGGTCTGACCAAAACATCATCTGATATATAATCCAAATTAGTATAATGTAGTCCACATTTGATATTGCACCTTACAATAATGATATTATCCAACAGAATACTGCTCGTGGAGGCCTGAATATTTAATTACGGTTACGAAGACACCGCCACCACAGTTACTTTACAGCGATCGCAAAACGCCATCCATAACATATTGTACACCCATTAGTACCATTTCTTATATTGCTAGCAGGGCACTGACATCAGAAAGTCGCCTGATAAGAACTATTTTCAAACAAAACCAACTTGTATCAAACGCACGTGTCTTGCCACTTTTACACCGCTGGGTAACACGTCCATAAATCCTTTAAGACTATTCTTTTCATGTTAAATACAGTAATCCCTTAACGTAACGGGAGAGTGACTGTGGTTCATTTTGAGATCCTATGGTTTCTTTTGACTTTTATTAACGCATGTCCTACACTACTATGCTCGAAAACGAGTATGCCATTAAAAAATATATAAATGTCCTACATTGTCTTATAACAAGAACTGTACTTCTGCGGCCAATGGCGTGTTCGTGCTACATGTAAGCATGTGAATTTATGAAAAATTTAGATATCTATTTGCTTGAACCTTTCTTCCACGAAGTTTACGACGATTGTACTAAATATCAACAGCCTTGCAATCCTAGCTTCATAGCTTTATTCACACTTGATGGAGTTCAACATCTCATATGGATCTGCATTTATTCATAACTTACCAGAGTCACTTTACACCAATCCACTATAAATTCAGGTGGAAAATTATCATATACGGCTTTGCTCTTTGGATTTGGTGTTCCAGTACAATATTTTGCACTTTTAAGATTGGCTGGTAGCGGTGAACTCGAGCTAATGGTTACATAGACCCTGTAGAAAATAAGCACAAAAAACTCATTAGTTAAACTTCATAACAAGTGCAAACAAACACATTTTGTTAGTTCTGAAGGTAAATGATTAAAGCAGTGTGAATTACATAACTTTGTTTACAAAACATCCACAAATGATTCATAACTTAAATGATTGGAAGGATCATGACAGACATAAAACGCTTCTAATGCCCCATCTACATCATGCTTACATTTCTTTCTGTCCTGGGAGTGGAAACCTCCCACCTGGTCTGTCTGATACTTTGTCCACTTTAGTAACTTGATCGAAATTAGGCCAAACTTTCTTGGCCTTATCCAGGAACTTGGAGCCTTGGTCATTTACCAGAAAGTCCACCAAATCAAAGTTGTTGATTTTAAAGTCCATCTGGTACTTTACTTGCTCTGAAGAAACAATAAGAATTGGTGATCATAAAAACGATGTCAACAGTATAAGGAGAGGAATTGGGTTTAGAAAAAAAGACAAAGTAATGATTGGATACAAGAGTGTGTTCTAAGGGCCTCCCTACGCAGACTGAAGAAATAGCTTTGTCAACTAAAATGGTATCAGTATCTCTAAAAACCTTCCGGGTCTACACTTCTTAGCAATATAAGAATAATTACTACCACCCTTGTGATGTCCACCTGGTGTATCGTTGAAATGTCTGTCTATACCGTATCACCATCATCACACCAGCATCATCAGCAGCAGCATTATAATATCATTGATACCAATTATAATTGTCATAGTTGTCATCATTATCACCATAGTCAATATCATCATCATTATCGTCATCTTTCTAACATAAGAATAACCATTATAAACAATCAATACAAGAGTGGTACTATAGTCACATGACCTTCAAATCTTCGGATTAAGCTGGGAAGGAGCAGGCCATTAAATGCTAGTTTATATTGCAGAGCGATCCCAGTGAATGGCCTGTATGTGTTATCTATTATATGTGAAGCTAAAAACAATTTGTTTTCTTTCAATATAAGGCTTTACATACTGAGGGCTATTTTCTCAATTGTAATCCTCATAGTCTTTTTTACAGTGGTGTAGTCCTTCTTGTTCCAAGCAATTAGCTACGAAATCAAAGAAAACAGTACCATCTACAATCAATAACCTTGAAAGAAACACTGACAGCAGTACCAACAACAAAATGTTACAAAACAGAAAATGCAAATAAGAAAATAAGAAGTGAGAAGAAAAGTACAAGCTGCACAAGAAAGACAGTGGGTAATAGCAATTGGAGATGGGTGATAGTAAGGAAATGAGAATAAAAGAAAGAAGAGGAAAGGGATAAGGACCTGTGTTTGTCTACAGGCATACTTCTACATCTGTGGCAAAGCTGTAATGCTTTGCCTACTTGAAATACCTGACAAGCTCAGATTGGAAGTGGGTCTGTCTGCCTTAAGAACATTTGTCTTTTGATTAATCCATCTTTCAAACCATTCTGTGGTGCATTCCAATACAAACTGCCAGCCTTACTCTTTGCATTGTATAAGGTATACTATTCCCATGGACGTACATTTGAGTTCATAAATAAAACTTATTTGTTTCAACCAGATGTTTGCACCACTTAAAACACCTCTTATTTTATTGGACTTGTTGAACGTTAGCTTACACTAAAAGGTTGCTGAGTGCTTTGGAATTTCTGAAGGCAACAAAAGGTGCAAGGGCAAGGGCAGCCTTTCATTCCTGGGTGGTGCATAGTGTGGTTAGCTGTTGCTGATGCCGGTATATACATAAATATATTACAGTCCTTTCATTATATATTCCAGTAAAACAATGAGAAAAAGTGGTGAAAAGTCCTGGAATTAAGATTTTCAATTGCCAATGCTTACCTCCAGGAGTACTTGACCTATTGCAGACTCTGGAGGAGTTCCATAAAGTATGGCTGGATGCGAAGGTGATTTCTGTTCCAGTCTTAACCATGGTGGAAGGTCAGGCAGATTCAAAATTGATGCAGTGAATTTTATTTGGGGACTTGTATCTAAAAAATATCAACAGTAAAAGTTTACAATTAAAAAAATCCAAAAACGTTGCTTCAATACAAAAAGAATAGAAGATTATAGGGAGGTAGGTGATCATAATGATTATGATAATGATGATGACAACAATAATAATAATAGGTAATTATAATAATACTAATAATAATTATAATAATAAGAGGTAATAATGATTATAGTAGCAACAAAATTTTAATTGTAGATTATTATGATTGAGGGAGGGAAGACAACATATGATTCACAGTATGACCATAATACTGGTACTCCTCATAATCATGATGATAGTGATAATGATGATGATATTTTCAATGATTACAATAACAATGATGTTGACAAATCTTGGTATTAATATTGAACATTATGCTGATGATTGATGTCATATTATGAATATGATTGTGGTGTTTGCTTTCATTCATGATGAATTCAAATGTTGTATTTGATGCTACTGATGA
>JAAAKL020016292.1:0-11097 GCA_010016065.2 Carybdea cf. marsupialis auct. non (Linnaeus, 1758) | reverse complement strand
GTAATTACATTTCATTTAAGAAGCTGTTAAGAAGCTTTTAGAACTACAATAGGATGAACATTTAAGAAACTTCTGGTACTAGGAGGCCTTCTTGTGTTTCTTATATAAAAAATGTGTATGTTTTCTATATTTAACTCTTTAAAATTAAATAACTGTCACTAGTATAGGTATTTCATGAAATACAAATAACAAAAGAGATCAGGTATTTGAATGGGATCTTAGAATAATTTCTGAAAGACATTACAACCAATCTTTAAGACATTCTTCCCAATATTAATACATTCCAATCTCACAAAAAAAACCCCTACAACAGTTAATGCCAAGTTTAAAAGAAAACAAACAATTTCAATCCCCCCTTCAGGAAAGACATGTTTATTTTTGAAGACAGCCATACGATTTCAGAAATAATAATAATCTCATTACAATGCAGCACCGAAAAACATAGACTTATGGAGGGGGGAGGGGGAACGTAAATTAATCTTACCTTTGGACATTCAAATCCCTGGTAACACTTGAATAATCTTTGGAAAGGTCTATCCCGCGGACATCTACATTTCTTTTGCCTTGCACCATTGCCTGTCGTCTTGTTGTCACCACATTTACGCAAGACAGACCGCATGTACGAGCGATCCGGTGGACAACAAGAACCTAAAGAACGAGAAATCAAAGATTAAAATGACTGTCAAATTCCAAAAACTAGCCAGTGGTCTATTCACGAATAAGGTAGGATTGTATTAGAAGTAGGGCTTATGCAGGTAAAAATTGTATCTGAAGAGTCCTTAGTGCCTACAATAAAAGTTTAAAAGCTATTGTAACCCTTTACGAACTTGTAGATAGTATCTGTTCTTGCCGGACTGACCTCAACGATCAATGGGGATCACGTCTGCAAGGCTAGTGCGAGCTTTAAGACCCCGTTTATACGAGACCGGATCCATTTTGGAGCGGATCCTTTTGGATCCCTACTAATTTCTTGCAGGCGTTTACACGGGTACGGATCCAAAATTGACATTTGGATCCGCTGCAAAGCGCATTAATGGGAAATCAGTTTTATGACTTTTGTGGCAAGAGTAGGCGTACTCAAAGTGTCAATACTGAACTGCACTGTTGATCTCGCTCTAGTTTAGATCTCTCTTTTCATCAAGACTGACATGGATTCAGATAAACAAGTATCATTTCAGACATGTTATCGTATGGAATGTACCTCATACTGGCAATTTTGTTGCTTGTTAATGTGGTCATCACTTCGTTGAGCATACATCTCCTGAACGTACGCGTATACAAGGAGGTGGAATAGAAATCCTACAGAATGACAAGTTGTATTACAAAGACTAAGGAAATGATTGAGGAAAAACTCCTTGAAGAGAAAATGATAATTTCATAGAAGGTAAGACATGATTTTGTATTTGTGTCTTATTGTATCTTTCACCTTCATCGCACAAAATTTTAAAATATTTTTAAAAACCTACGGATTATTATCCTTGGCATGTAAACAAGGGTGTATTATGTTCCGCGGGATCTTTCAGCTGATAAAAAGGGGACTTGTATTCGGAGGAGCTGATATTCATGATTTCACGTTATATTAAGAACAGAAATTATCTGATTCATTGCGACCTGGGAGCAAAGTCATGAAGCCAATAGAACCTAAGTAATTGAGCTAAAATAACGTTTGTTGTTTTAGTACGTGCTAAATTTCCTGCCAACATCGCATAAAAATGCACCATGACTACGCAATAGTTAATATTTAAGCTTGTCATATAGTTAAATATGCAGCCACAAATGCTGTATGATCTTATTTTGATCATTGATCGATGATCATTGCCCCTTGAAAGTTAACAAAGAATCATCGTCAAAAATACGCTTTGTACAAACAGTTATCTCCAACCTCTTCAGAATTCAGAATCTAACATGCAGTACAACAGCGCTTGAAGAATATAAATAATGTATACAGGGAGCTGAGAATAACACGTAACAACATCACATATGACATTGGTCAAGTCACATGGCGTAGAGAGGCTGGTTTCCAGAATTGTGTAGAGCTGGATGCGATGTCCACCGGTGGAATATCGGGAGCTAATGTGGCGGCTAGTGAAAGGTGAACTATGTTATCACCGGGTCACCATAGCTCAGTTGGTAGAGTATCACGCCACGAATGCGTGGATCCCGGGTTCGAATCCCGGTGGTGACATTTTCACTTTTCACTAGTGTCTCTTCTAATTTCCTTGAGTCCTAGTATTGGGTATATGTTAATATGTTAGCTCTTACCAAAACTGATAATTTCATTGCACCTAGCAAACGCAAATTATTTAGTCATTTGCTTTAGAGATATACTGTCGGAACGAAAAAGGTGGGAAAATAGTTATCATTGCAATTGGTCCAGTCGTTGAAATTTAAAGAGTAGTGAAAATAGGGAAAAGATGAGACAAACAAGATTTAGTCAGATAGTGTAGTTTGTTCCATAGAGTAACCGGGGGAAAACTCTACGAGATATTTGGTATTTCATTCAAAATGGCGACGTAACATAGGCCAGACAATATTTCCTTTCAAGTATAGTTGCGTTGGTACTCACTTGAAAGATAACTTTATGTATTTTACTTAAAAACTGCAAGAAAAAACACACGTCGACAGTTGCTGAGGATTATGACGATTCTTGGTTTACCTCATTGTATAGAGCCCGCTCAGACTTTTATCTTTAATGACTTGAAACTGTCAACATCCAGCTACACAAACACCCTCTATGCAACTGCCAATGAATCTATTTTAAATTTATTAGTTTTTACTGTTTATATTTCTTTTTAGTCTATTTGTGGTTTCCAGCCCACCCTCATTGTAGGAATTGTCCCCCACTTCATATGATGCGCTCACTAACGTCTGCATTCCTGTTGTCTCAACTCTACCAGTACCTTGGACATTTTGATAGGAAGCAGTGGTGTGTATGACTCTGATGAGAACCTACTTAAATCTTGAGTCGAATATAGCTGCTCTATTCAAAAGTATCTTTAATTTTGTGCAACGAACAAATTATTAAAAACTATAGTTATAAACAATCTACCATTACCAGATTAATAAATATCTGATACGGTTGGGGTGAAAAACAGTGGCTATGAAAACAAGCGAGCAAGCATTCTAACACCATTAAATACCTCTCCACTGCTTTTGACTTGAATTAGAGGAAGCGTAATAGGACATTCTCCATTTTCTTCATTCCTATTGATTTTACTCATTTTTGGCTTGTTTTCCGACCTTGTTTAGTAGTAAAATGTTTCTTTGATTATGATAGGTCTAAATTCTATATATGTTATCCTCAGGTCATGTAAAAATGAAAAAAATTGTAAGTAAAGGATTTAGAAGAGATTCTCGACTGTTTTTGCTTCATGTTGAGCCATAGTTATTATTAAGATATAAAGTATCTCTTTGTCTACTCTAGACTGTGAAGGAGAAGTCCCCGACTTGATTAATGTGCTTCATGTCTAAGAGCCTCGGTCCTGGATTCGATTCTTGTTCATAACTCTTCAATCAATACACTTTTTCTTCGATTCCTTTTGATTCACACAGGAACTACAGGAGTCTGCGTCACGCATTTATCAGCCCCTTCCCTTCCCCTGATTTATTTTGTGATATTATAACATATTAAAACATTTACATATCTTACGAAATTTTTATTTAGAGTCATTTCATACCGGACATTATGTAGAAGGGTCGCGCACAACATGTTTAGGAAAGAATTTTTCTTCGTGTTGAACTGAATCATTCTTCTCAGAGAAACACGACACAGGGGGCCAGTACAAATAAGATTTGCAAATCATATCATTAAATCTAAAATAAAAAGCGAGAATTTGTCCGTGCGTGCGTGCGTGTGTGTGTGTGTGTGTGTGTGTGTGTGTGTGTGTGTGTGTGTGTGTGTAAGCGGAACAGGCGGCCATACCGTTTTGCTTATCATTATGTATGGACACTCTCCTGGACCAGGGGTAAGTTATTAGCGGGTTTGCAGGCCAAACGTGGGTAAAACGTGCATTCCAGATGAGTCTTATGTAATGTTCATGGTGCAATGTACATATATCTAATGTGTTCAAATTGCATTAGAACTGTCTTATGAGTGTATTCCAAGTGCAATCTACACGCTGTAATGTACTTATCTATTGTATGCAAAATGCATTAGAAACGTCTCATGAGCGTATTCGAAGCATGGTGTTCTTTGACAACAATTCAAGCATAACTGTCTCTGTCTCATTAAAGACTTTTAAATTCATTGACAGTCTGCGAGAGAAAGGGAAAAGCAATGTTTTTATGCTGTCTGTTGTCACCGCAGCATTTCTACACAAATAGTCAACAATATTTGCAGACCTAAGCTTCCCGGGCAGCGCCGGAATTTTCAACTAGTGGTTAATAAAGTAAAATAAGTGAATGTGTTAAAATTATTACCTGTTCTGTACACAGCTATTCGGTCGCGTTTGCCGGCGCATAATTCCCCCGACCGTTTGCACTTCTTAAAACTTCCATTGTAGCAAGATTCACTCTTCTTAGCTTTGCTGAATTTGCCTCCTGCCCAGCATTCTCCGTAGAAACTAAGGCCAAAATAATTGTATCCCGTGGAAGCAGCTTCCTCGTTACAGCCTGTGATCATTCTGACAACAGATAATAACAAATTGAAGAATTACATGCTTTGAAAAAATTTGTGCGAAGTTTTGTAAGAAGACACGAGGTAAATATTGCAATTTTAGTGTCGATGAAAGAACATATTTCAGCTAGCGCACGTAAGCTAGCAGTATTTCGTATGAAGTATGTCACCACCGTGACTCGAAACTGTGACGCACGCTTTTGCGGCATGTGCTCTACAAATGACCTTGATGGCCCACGATGATGCTCATTTTCTCTGGAGACAAAAAACCCCTTCTCTTGATAATACTTCCCCATTAGGAGCTTGAACGGAGCATGGAATGTAATTGTGAGCATTTTCAGTAAGAAGTGAAAAAAGTGCATAACACTATTTAACATAATCAGCCAGTTTTGATACTCTTAGTGGACCAGATTTCATATTAAATCTTCTAAGAGACATTCATAGCAACTTAAGCAAACGATGATAAAGACATATCTTGCCTATGTATTGGCAGACAAAATGGATGGTTTGGAAGCTACTCTAATGTCCATAATGTAGAGTCCTATTAGTATATTAGACTATATAAGATATGTGGGTTTAGGGTCTACACGTTTTTCCCCAAAACCACAGATTGCTGATGATGCGGACGCGTCCATGAAATCCTTTTATCTTATCTACAAAAGGACATTGTTGATGCGGGAACGATTCGTTGCGTAGCAACAGGCACGAGGCAAAACTGTTTCCCGGGCTAGAGGATAAAAAGGTCTTGATCGCTAAGGATGTGTTTCAGCAAACGGGAGCAGGGGAAGAGAAGAACTTCTGGCTTATATCAAAATTTTTCAGAGGCTATCAATGCAGAATTTAGCTGTGAAATATGCCAGTTAACAAGGACAAATTATTATGGGTGCCGTGGATGATGTCGACATGGAAGAAATTACACTTCAATGAATCATATCGATCGAAAGGAGGTGATCGACTATTACTTTTGACAGGGCCAGATCCACCAGGGGTGCAAAGGTTGTACACCCTCCGATTATTTTTCGAACAAGAATTCTTCTTGGATGAAATTTTACTCGTACCTAAGAAAAACGTTAATGGGATGAAAGATCCTGGAGATAGAAAAGGTTAAATAGAATGATTTCCTTGTTAATCACTGTACTGATGTGCACAGAGGCTGTGGCATTGGGTGCCTTTTACTTCTACTCTTAGATATGCCCCTTTCCTTTCTGATAATTTAAAATCTCATACTGTTGAATTTTGGCAAGTCAAGAGACTGCAAACTGTGTTTCCAGACTCCTCTGATCAATTAGGACAACTTTAGTTCCTGGCTAAAGTTACATACTACAAAACGGTGTTTGAGATTTCAAATTAAAGAGTAGGATTTTTATGGATTTCTTTTTCAACAATGCCATAACCTGAAAGATTGTTCTAGAAAAGATTTCTTAAGGGTTCTTCTTTCTCCCCTCGAAGAAAATAGCAATCGAAAATAGTCAGTACTTCCTTCCTGAGACATGATTTGTAATATCTACAAATTATTTGCTATCCTTACCCACTCTAAGGAACCATAGGTACGGATATGACGAAATGGTCAATGGATAGATGTTTGACATATTCCAAACAAACTGACAAAATGTCAATCGATCAACAGTACTGGCCACAAGAAGAAAATTAAAAAATGGACAGCTCCTTACGTAAACCATAACAAGCAACAGAGAAGGCAATACAAGGGTAATTCGAGCATTCTCGCAAATGGTGGCGTAAGTAGGCATACTCTTACCCCTCTTTGAGCCCTATTAAATATCTAAATGCACAATTTGTGTGTTATCTTGAATGGTAAAGCCAATTTTACCCCTATGTAGATACAGCCTTTGCAGCCGCTGGAAAACATAGGGTGGTTACCTGCTTGATGGTAAGAAAAATTATGGTATAAAGAATGAAGATGTTTGTGAAGTACAGGGATGTAGGTGAGAGACCACAACAAGTTTTAGGAACAATTGTGTAGGTCATCGTGTCGTTTAGATAACCTTACCTTTTAAGCGAGCTGTCATATTTTTGCCAGTTGATTTTTTCTCCTGCAAATACTGAACTTCCTTCGTCACGGTAGTTCAAAATTTGGTCGTGCAATATTCGATCGTGCACATAACAACCAATGTACTTGGGATCTTAAAATAGGGAAAAACCTTGTGATAACAAAGATTAGACATGTGCAGAAAATAGGGGTGGGGCACTTGGCAACCGCTAGCGAGGGTTGGATGAGCCCAGCTTTTCTAATGAAATATTTTGGAGCAATTCTCGTGACGCTAAGGTTTCAAGATGCAGAGTCAAAGTTTCCCAAGTAAATTACAGACATTTGCGGGCAAGCACTGTCTACTTACAATCGGTACAAGGAATGACATTTAATCCATCATTGAAGGTCATAGCGCCTTTAAAATTTGGATCATCATGATAAGTATTATTATATATCAAGTGGTCGGCCGTTATAAACTACAGCGGTTCTCGGAAACGCATAAACTGAATACTGATAATAGAACCAATGTTTTGTACAGATTCCAGGTTGCCTTTGGAAAATAACTTGCTGATAATGATTTCTTTTGTACAGTTGTTAAGATTCCCTGCAACTTTCTAAGCTAATTGTCGTATCACATTGATGAAGTTTCATTGTACTTAAAATATATAAATCACGCTTTGGAAGTCAGGAGCGTGGTCAGCTGTCTTGCACCGAGGAAAAAGCTTTATGAAGAAGCCACGCCCTGTTTTGAAACGATTAAAACGTGCAAAATATCAGCTGCTAAATGTATGAAATACAGGGGGAATGTAAACAATAGCATGCTATTGTTCCTTTTATTTGCTTCCAATAAAATTCTCCCTTCCAATAACACAATTTTAGGTCATATTGACAAGATTCATAACTTCAAACTACCAGAAACTTATTCTTGCGACAAACCACAATTTTATGTCGAATTTGTTCATAATTTGTACGATCGGAGGCTGCGGAAGAGCCACGCCACCGACCCTTTTGCAGCACTAAACAGAAACGAACACTCACAGGGAAAAACGAGCACTCACACGTGGACATATCGATATGTGTAAGGTAAACAGTCTAGGTATCTATTTAGAGGAATCGAGGACAATTTGATTGTATCGAAGTTAAAGACCACAAGCTACGGGTTGTATTTCCAATGTAAAATTCTACAAATCTTTTGAAACAAAAATGTTCTTGTGCAGTTACAATCTCCAGTGGAGGTGCTAAGAATATAATAAGCTCGGCATTGGGACAAGTGGACGTTGATCTCGTACGGTTTGAGGCGTTCATCCTCATTATAGCTCGTTGAATACAGAGAACTGTTTAAAACTTTAATGAGTTTCTTTCTCTCATATACTCCTGAGATAGAGACTGGGATAAATAGTACAATCTTTCCATTCCAGCTGTAGTGATGGCCTGTTTGCTGATCAAATAATATCCACCAACTTTGGCGCTAAGAAGCAAACATAATTCTTCTGAAAAGTCATATACATGGGTATCTTAGCACCTCTTCTTTCGCATCATCGTAAGACTATTTAGCAGTTTACTGTTAGCCGGCACGCAATGTTTTGATGTTCCCTCCATCCACGCAGATCATGACTTGGCTGTCTCTGACATGTTTTTATCACCCGACCATCAATGTACTACAATGAGGTAGTCTAAGGAAACTATGTTGAGGGGTAGACCTCTCAACTTTATGCTTAGTAGCTTCTAATGATATCATTACATCAGGGGTGGGTGGAGAATTTTTTTTAAAAAAGGATTTTTAAACTATAGGATCTACTATTACCGCGTTTCTAATATTTCGTTTACTTGATTATGATTGGTTAATTTTGTTCGATAAAGTCAGTTGCACTGCAAGGTCTTAAATAAACAGTCTCAATTATTTTCGCCTGTTTTCCGACACATATATAATGTATACCTGGCTTCTTAGAAACCTCTTTGTTCCTTTTACTACATTTTGACTTCCTAAATAGCTGAATACTTATAAACGATTCCTTGTGTCAATTACTTTGTGGGTATCGAGCGTAACAATTCTTTCAAGCCAATTCATCGACCAAAAAAGCATATTTGACATTTTATATACTCAGAATGCAGAGTTAAACAACTAGTTTGTTAATGTTTGTTGCAGTCCACAAAATTACTTCAGGGCCAGATACAAATAGGACGTGACATAATGGGGCCTGCTACAAACAATATAATGATTTTATACCTAAGGTAAGTAGCAAGGTAGCAAGGGACTTTACATAAGGTGCAGCAAGCGACCTTTTAACACGCCCAAAATCTTCAACTCAATTTTACGATCCTGCGCTTGCTTCACGACAGACGTAACCAGATAAAGCCTGTAAATAAATCGATTCCGACAACTACATGTGGTCACGTGCTTCACAGTCAAAAGACGATAAACCACCGATGTTAACTATAAGGAGAGGCACAATACCTTTTCTATAATCTCTTCTGTTACGACATGGAGAGCAACCCTGTTGCAAATGAGAACAAAGATCATAACGTAAATAATAACAGACAAAAAATATCAGACTCTTTACTGAAACTTGTAATTTGCCAAGCACACTGTTTGAAAGAGCAGAATGTTAGGGGATGAAGTTTATTTATTTTACAAGTAAAGAGATTCAAGGCAAGAATTCTTTTAGTTATTGAGTAAATGTAGAACAGTAAGCCTTGGGCTATGTTTATTATTCAAATTGTGGTGTTTTTTATAGGAAATTGAGCAACAACTGGATAAATTCAGGTCTGAAGCACAAATGATTTTAACCTTCGTCTAAGAAATTATTTTCATGCTACTATTTACTCCTTCAGTTAGCTTCCGTAATACGTAGATATTTTTTCATTACAACTGTTTAAAAATATGGTACATGACGTGGACCCTCAATATAGCTAGACAAAATGAAAAGTTCGATGTCACTATCAAATGGTCGGCAAACTTTGTGTATCAGATCCTAGGATTTTTTGGCAAATACTTTATCTACTTCATCCATGTTTAACTTTTTACTCCTAACTTTGATTTGGTTTACCTGGGTCCAAAGACAAGACTTAGTTCGGAACATAACTGAAGTCGGTACAGTTGGCAGATTGGACTTTAGCTTTAGTAGTTTTGATGATGCTCTTTAAAGTTGACTAGGCATCAGCCAATCATCATCAACAGGTAGCATAAATACTAATACAAACGCGCAGAAAAACGTTTTAGATGAAATTCCAAATTTTTATAAAGCATTCGATCATAATATTTAGAAATATTTCGTAGTAAATTTTCATATAAATCGAACGTCGAACTAGTTGTTAAACAACTTAATGCTATATAGTTTTAATATGCTCAGGTCAATGGTCTTTATATGATATCAAATGACTAGTTCTGGAGTTCTGCAAAAATCGCAACATATGTTATTGAAGTTAGGAGACTGCTGACTGGGTTTACTATTGTCATGTAAGAAAGTTTGGATACAAGTCTTTTCAAGATGCTTATTTGCAATGTAAAGTGTCCAATTTTTGTCGGTTTTTGAATCTAGTGAAAATGAAAATAGCTAAATCATACATTAAGTCGCTTCAACAAAAAATTTATAATTTGCTTAACCCCAGCTTTAAAAACTTCAATGACACAGAAATTTAAACATTGTAGGTAAAAAAAAGTTTCGGTGCATTTTAATCTATAAAACTTATGTTGATATAATAATCTTGTAAACAGTCTTCCTTTCACAAACCTAGGCCCGCTCAATTAGCACTGGGATGTAAGATAGTCCTAGATATGTTTAAAACTCCATTGAGCTTATATTTGTACCTCAATCTGATATCTGTTTACTCAACTCGAACCCAAACTATTCATTCATTCACCTGACTACAACATTTGTGCTATTTTCTATTTGATCTTTTGATTTACGTGCTAGCTCAATGTATGAAGCTTACAAAATATTTCTCTAATAATGAAAAGCCCCCTAAAAATCAATCACCGGAGAATCATTCTTGTCTTTTAATGGTGGTAGAGTCGTTATGCAGAGACACTAGTTACGTATCTCGCTTTGCTACTGCTCACATTGACTAAGTTTATGACTTCCTCTAGTCCTCTCTTGATTTCTGAAAAATTAGTTACACGTGTTTTAGCGTCCTACTCAAGAAGCTATCGTCATCGTGGGTCCACGCTATTCTACGACATCCCATAATTACCCTGATACAAATACTATAAATATATGTTATATATATATATGCAGATTGAGTATTTCGCTCCCTAGCTTTTATTAGGTTGAGCACTCTCTGCTTGAAACGATACCATTGCTGTTGCTTTATGCTATGCTCACTGTGCTTCCACAGTTTGAGCACTTTGGTATGGTACCATATGAGTTCTTTAAATTGCTTTGTAGCAGCCTTGCTAGTTACATTGCTAGACGTAAGTCTCCACAGTCTGTTATGCACTGCTGAGCCCACAAAGGGCGAAACAGTTCTGTCTGCAGATTGGGTATATATATGTATA
>JAAAKL020016291.1:0-11097 GCA_010016065.2 Carybdea cf. marsupialis auct. non (Linnaeus, 1758) | reverse complement strand
CACAGAGAAAATTTCAAAAATAACTTTCTGCTTCTCGGATGGAGATTGCGTTGATGATACTTTGCCTCGAAGTCTATCGAAATTAATCCTTTGGAACTCGCTACCAGATCAGATCAGGAATGCAACAACTGTGCAAGATTTTAAGCGTAGCCTTAAAACGTATTTGTTTAATAATTATTTAGTAAAATAGGAAATATTACTGTTAAGGTTGACATACTGTAAAGTGCTTAGTGACAATTTGTGATGAGCGCTATATAAGTATTATAATTATTGTTATTTTTATTGTTATTGTTATTTCTTTGTAAATCCACCCAGAAATCTCGCTGTCCCCAATGACCTTGCCGGGCGACAACAGTGAAAATGTTATCAGTAGAAAAAACAAATAAATGACATTGAAGTTTAACATTTTTAAAAATTATTTTACCATTTTATACTCATTTAATTGTTTTTTTATTTGCACAAGAAATACTACCCAAAGAAATATCTAGATGACTAAGATAAAACACTTGAATGCAAGTAACAACGATGTTGAAAATCTGTAAATAGAGATTGTTCTGTAACTTAAATGTTTAGTGATGATTATACCGAGTGTGTATAACTTTAACATTTGAAACTATTAAGCGCTTTCTAAAGCTCATTTAAGAGTCATTCATGGAGTTATATAGGGTTCTGCCAGGCAAATTTCTCAATCAATATTATATCCGTACTTGAATGTATAGAATTTCCACTTTGCTAGCCCTGTAATAAATTGCATCTTCGTGTTATATCTTACGTTTTAAAATAATATTCACATCAAAACAAGTTTCAAGTGATTAACATTAAATTTTTAGACGGCTGGACCTTTACTGGAATTGTGCTACCCCACACCCGCAATATGCAAGTGTTTTCAAATGGTAAGAGTCTTATTACTTTAGTGATTTGATATATTATCGTTCGACGTAATAGTTATGTTAAAGCATAAATGCAAAAAAACTTCCTGTTTGCTTTTCAAAGAGCTTTTGTTTCTCATGATGCATTTTACGCAGTTTCAGTTTTATGTTACTTGACTGCATCGCATTTATAATAATGCTTTTAGATTAAGGAACAACCCCGATCGCTGTGATTGTCAATCTTCAGTTCACTATTCCTTATCAAACAGTGAAAGTTGTTTTTCCTCCTCCCGTCACAATGTAGTATTTTGAAAGTTAGCTACTGAATTTGATGTAAAGAAACAACAGATAACTAATACACAATCTTCTCATTGGACAATAACAATGCGGACGCAACAGAAAACACATCTAGAATAGGCAAACGTCCAAAACAAAGTCCTTTTGGCGGCAAAGATCTGGTTTTGTGTTTTTATTGTACAAGGCTTCCAAAACCTTAAGATGATAAACGGACCTAGCCTGTAAATAAGCTTGTTTAACCAACGCTATGTCTTGTCTTTTACGCTCAATTCATACATACTAATATACTCGTAAACCATCGTAAACCATAGAAATAGGGGACGCCACCGATAACTGCATTTGTACTACATACTGATCATCTCAGCTCCCATTTCCAATTATGAAGTTAGCTCTTAAAAAGTGTTTAGCCAAATGTTGTATTATGATAAAGATAAACAAATGTCGAATTTTCAGGAGGAGAAGATTTTAAGTAACCACATTTTGAAAAGATACTAGAGAGATAGGAAGTTTGAAGATTTCTTACACGAGGGCAAGTCTGGATTGCGAGCAATGAAAGAAGACTACCAGTGTTTTATCATTTTATTGTCTCTTATTGTTACTACGGTGGAGTGTTGGACAGTGATCAACATTTGCAGCGTAGCTGAATTTTCATTTTGAACTGTTTAAGACCGAGCGAAATTACTTTGATCGTTTGAAAAGTGGGTGTGAATAACAATGAGAGCTTAAGAAGTCCCAAAATTTAGCGACTATTTTGATGATTAAAGTTAGTACTAGTTCTTCGTGAACAGTGGGATTTTTCCTGTTAGCCGCTAAATGTAAACCATCAACTTTCTTTTTGTGAAAACCACTCCTTACTGATTAAGCTAGTTCTCTGTCACTGGCCAATTGTTTATTGACTGTTTCGTTGGAAAGAAGCAAACACATATCTGTTTCTCAGTTTATTATTTATTTATATGAACGCCTCTTGTATTATTACCTTCTCTTTCATTCTCATGTAACAGTTATGCAGGAAAGGCTACAAAGCTGAAATAGTGGAAGTCTTTCAACCAACAGTTCAAAGAATTTTAAAACATAGCATTGTAAGTTGCTTTCATTTTGGGGTATTGCTCTAATTCTCTGTAGCGAAATGCTTTGTAAGGAATACAGTAAGCCGAGTGGAAAATTTAAAATTGAAACAGAAAGAGCCAGTATGTTGTTTCGAAGAGAGGATTTGAAATGGTAAGTTTGATTAGATACTAGAGAAATAGGAAAGTATCTCACCAACGGGATTCGAAACTGTAACCCACGCATTCGCCACGTGCCCTGTAGCAACCGAGCTAGGGGAGGTGCTAGTATCATTTCAAGAATAACCAAGAATGGTAGCAAACCACCCATGAATGTACGAACGTAGAAATATTGACCAAAACATACACAATTTCCTTTATACAAGTAAAAATCTTTATGACTGTAGCAGGAAGGTGTCCAAACTTTAAATAAAATTGTGCAAAAAATATTACTTTTTACCAAAGAAGCGCTCTGGAATTTTCAGTACTTCATTTTGTTGTTGGCATCATGCGAATTTCGGGCCTTACAAATATACGTGTAGTCTTTTGTAATAGTTAGTGGGTGTCCGTTTTTATGGTCACGTATGTATCGTATTGTTTTAACAAGCAGGAGCCGTAGTTCACATCTATATGAGATGCTAAATATTGTACTTCATGCGATTTGCCTTTTTGTATCGTAGGCTCCTTGACACTGGTGTAGTTACTAATATTTGTTTGAAGTGATACTTTGGTTATCAGGGTCGTATTGTTACAGGGCCTACCGTATATCCTGGGAAAAACTCTGACGATTTTTCGAGTTTTAAGAGACTTCTTTAAGAGGTTTAGGGACATAATTTCAGACGGTAGGGACATTAAGTGGTTAGTCCAGAAAATCGCATTGACGCACGAGAATCCTACAGTGACAGTATTCAACTCAGCTGTCTTCAACAAGCAGCTTGAGTGGGATGCTAATTATGGAAGCAACAGAGAGCCTAAAGATTGGAATTAATGCGAACTCATAAAACTCGAAGTCTCGAGTTGGTCGATTACACCTTACAGTGTGACTGAACCAACCGAGTTAAAGAAAGAGATAAAGAGAAACGCAAAAGGGAAGTCGGTCTAACGGTACTAGCTACGGTAGCAGCATACACATAGCGAAGAAAAGTAGCGGAAATCCTAGTGTCGGACGTAACCAAGAATTGCGGAAAACATTCGTTACGATACGCACTACAAAAGTGGTAAATGTACCTTGTTTCAAAGAAGAAAATATTTATCTCGTACTAAACAACATATTGTCAAGGGCACAATATTCCAAAAGGGAAACGGTTTTTCGGGGAAATTAGTATTTATGATTCCCCATTAAGACTACATAAATATGTGTGATCAGGAAGCCTCTTTGATGTCAAGTGATCTTAATCATTATTCCACACATTGGAAGTTACTAGTTTGGTTTTTGTCATTAACTTCACCTAATGGTTTCTTTGTTTACTTCTTTTTTTTAGGATTTTGGAAAACTTCCACATTTAAGAGCATTGATACAAGATTATTTCTACGTGATTTATAAGTGTGATAGTAGTACACACCAAGAGATACGAAATTTTATAGAAACGTAAGTATGAGTTACCCCTCTGTTTTCTTGGAGTATTATTGCTTACTGCACGGCGTCGAGCCTTTCCGAGGCATTCGTCTATTATAGGAGGGTCGAACACACACATGGATGTTGATCTCAAAGGGACGCATAAAAGTAGTGTTTTTTGCTGGATAAGGTATCAAAAAAGTTCTGTCATCACCGCCTTAATGTTTATGTGATGTCCAATTTTAATATAAGTGAAGAAGGAGATATGCAGAAGTTCCATTTACCTACTTTAAGGAGATACTGAGCTTGTCATGCACTTGAACAATGCTGTGGTCACGGGACTAAGACTGCTCTATTGGGATGAATTTAGAGAAGGGAGCTCAGCTCCATTGTCGCCTGGACTATCTCTAGGTGGACATGTCATAGGAATATGTTAAAGGTACATTATCTGCGCCATCGTTATCACGTACCTTCAATGACAAAGGTTCGCATGATTGACTACTTAATTGCTTATTGGTGAAAGGAAACTTGTTATATGGTGTTTGATAAAATTTGATTTCAAGTGGACTAATGCATCAGTTGAACATCGTGTGTCTGAAAATGATTTGAATTTGATTCTATTGTCTTGTTTGTTGTAGTGTACATACTCCAAGCGCAAATTGCCCTCATCCAAGGGTTCTACCAAATATAGTGTCTATCTTTTTAGCAGCCGTGTATCACGTGTTTGACTTACGGTCGGATGTGTAAGTATTACCTTTAATATCTTAATTTTCAGTACGGTTCATTTTACACTGATCAGATAAGCGAAGTGCAGTTTGATATAGAAGGAACATGACTTATGTCATGTTTACATGGATTTGCATGAAGCTGTCTGTCTCTGGAATGCCGATAGGAGATCAGAGTTTATACACGTTTATAGCAATGTTTTGCAGTCTTCGGCCGTTATATGCAATTTACTATTATATGCACACTGTAGTATAAATAAAGCAGGCGAATTAAATGTTTTGTCATTTCATTCAAGGTACTGTGGTAGCGGGTGTTTGATGGATCAAATTAGGTAAAACTCGGAACTTTGAAAAGCCTTTTCAGTAAAGCTGATCAAGACATCAAACCCTTTCAGTTTCTTCGTTTGTAAACAGCGGTAATATTTTGTTTTGTTTTATTTGATACATTCGTAAAGCTCATTCGACACTGTTTATTACATTCCAATAGACAAGCTACGGAAAAGGAGACAATTCTGAAATGTTTCGAGGCAGTTCTTGAGTGTGTGTAAGTACAGAATGTAACCTGTCATGATTCCCTTCACATATGTTGTACTATTCAGATTAGCTGCCTACGATAATGTGTACTTTTAATGACTCCCTTCAGTGGGTACGTCATGATAAACATGTCATAAACATATCAGAAACATGAAATTGCAAAAAAAGAGGAAGCTTTTTTGTATATTTACATGCTTATAGAGTCATATTGATAAGATACCAGATAACTATATGCATGTTATGCCATACCCTTGTGGATCATACGATGAAGAGTTGTTTAAAACAAGAGTGCATATGCCTTGGCAAAAAATGGAAAGCGAGATAACGTGATAGGAACGGGGTCGCCGTGAGCCAGCAGGGGCCAAAGGGTAGAAATAGTTAGAGGCACTTTAATCGCTGGGGTAAAATCTTCTAGGTAAAACAGAACCAATGGGATTTTTTTGGGTCTTGACCTATTGTGGACCGCCTTGCGGGTCCAGGCACACTTAACAGTTCTGGCCCCAGAGCACAGGGCCCCTCACCTAGGATGGAAATTGGGGGCCCCGCCCAGCTCATCGAAGAAAAGAAATTGACTCTGAAGTGCACCCAAATTACTTTATGACACAGGGCCCCCTCTTGCCGAAATCCGGCAGTGATTAGGAACTGTAGTAAGATGTAGTATAGAAATATATGTGACTGCAGTCCATCAGTCTTCATCTCCAGCATCTGAAGATAGTTAAATCGAATGCTGAAACGTTTGTACTTTCTTCATCAAAGTTTATAAACTAGACAGCACGTTTTAGACACGAAGTACCCCGCTTGGAAGCCCTCTCGGATATAAGCCTCCTGGATTTAAGGCCCCGCCCCCCGAAGAGTGCTTTGAAATATTGTAGGCGCTGGTCTTGTAACAGGGTTTACACGTAATGTCACCTAGACTACCGAATTTGGGTATTATGAATTGTTTTATTATATTGAAACCTGATAGTACTATCGTTTAGTTTCCACTGCCAAGAGGTATTGGAATTAGGCAACATGACATCTTCAGTAAAACTTTTCGGCGGTGTCAATCTCGCCTTCAGATTACGCTATTTTTTAAATTCTAAATTAGTAAATGTTGAGTTGTTTTTGTTCGTGTAAAGCAGTTGGTACAGAAAGTAATAATATTCAGATTAGTTTAGTTTAAAAGATCAATTTGAGCTTTCAAAACAGTTGTTTTACGTTAGGTTTTTGCTTGTGTTGGATCACATTACCATCCCTTAGGCTTATCGTTGGAGGTGATCTAATGCATTTTCATTATCAAATACCACCGTATTATGACAGATATTAAAAGTAAAGGTGCGGACATTCACCACTTAGAATGCACGGGGGTAAATGACATGTAGAACTTTGCAATGTTGATGCTCCACACACCCCTAAACCCCAAATTCTCTCCTCCCTCGAGCAGAGTATTCTTAGAAATCTTTTCGTCGAGTAACTTTAGTTGACAAAGTCGCACAATCACTGAATGAAAGAAGAAACTGTTTAACAGTACATATAAAACCATTTTCCGGGGAAGAACAGGTAAAATCATTCCAAGTGGATGATCTTTTGTAGCATAACTTCAGATAGTGCCCCACGGCTTAGAGACAGGAAGTAGGGAATGAGAACATACAGGTAGCCTGTCTTTATTAGGTAGCCATTAAATATAGCAGATGTGTAAATGTAGAATCAAAGTCCATAGTATTGTTTCATTATTTTTTTCATATTACGTTCCTTTTAGGACCTCATACAAGGACTGGCTTCCAGGCCTAGCCACGTTATTTCAAGCCATTCCATTCCCGAAGCAGTAAGTGTCTCTCCCGTGTTTGATCGTTGATGGGTTATATGTTTTAAGGGTACAGGAGATTTCCAAGTATGTCATGGAAATCGTAGAGATATTACGACGTGCAACGGTCTTTTTCATTAGTAAGTGGATTTGCAAAGCAGTGTTTCGGACCATCGAGCTTTTTGTCATGAGAAATTGGTGAGAACCGTGTTACACGTTCTAAAAACATATTTGCTTCAAACGATATCACGCAAGACTGGCAATTCCTCCATTTCTTAAGATTTTGCTTTGTCTATATTGACTGTAAGAGCCATTGGATAATTGAATCAATTGTAATCTTATCATGATACCACTGTAATTCTTTACATGAATAAGTTGGAAGATTATGAAGACTGAGTTAGATAGGTCATCTTAGCAAGACATGAGATGCTGCAATATGATTTATAGGTTTGTTTATTTACTGATCGATCGATTCATTATTTTATTTATCAGGAATGGTTTGTTCTTACCATCGCCGGAAACATGTTTATTCTTACAATTTTGAAAGATTAGCAAATTATTGTATTTAGCAATAAGCGTTGCGTTCATTGCGCAGGCGTGAGCAGTAGTTTCACGTATGCGCGCAGAATAAATAGTAAAGGAGCGTAACATTGTATTGTCGAAGGGAACGGGGGAAAAGGGTGGACAAATGAATGCCATAATAATGGTCTTTGCCTTCCTTACTTTACAGAGCGCTTGAAGATGTCGATTTCAGCCGGTAAGTCCATCTTGAGCATCTTGAGTAATTTTCTGACCTGGCGTTAACCATTCTTCGAAATTTTGTCATCATGTTTTGGTTGGTTGTATCTAAAGATCTTACTGGGGACGTTATGTAATAAACATAGAATTTCTGCCATTAACTACAAAGAAGTGTTTTGAAGTGCTCCATGTGATAAAGTAACATTTTGTAATGATGCTCAATTTAGGACCCAGCAAGCGAATGTGATGAATTTGACGTTCTACTGGCATAAGCAAACATTGGTAATCGAATTATAAATTCAGTAGGTTTGGCAGCGTATCTAGCGAACGAAGCTATACATATATATTGTTGCAGTGCTTAACCTTTGTCATTCTAAATCATTGCAGTGCTTAGCCGTCTGCTTTTAATGCTTGAAACTGTGTAAGATGATTATCGGTAAACATTCAATTCTAATTCTAATAAGTGTGGTTGATGTCTACAGTTAAATATTGTTGTTGATGTTGGATAAAGGCTTGATATTTTATTCCATTTGTGTCACCATGTCATGTTGTTTTATTCGTAGTACTGTCGTAAGGCGTAGTTCTTATATCATATATGTAAATACGAAGGAAGGGAATTCTTGCCTCCATTTTCGTCTTTATCTGCTAAGCGTTGCTTTATTTCTTACTTCCATCGCTTAATCCGCGTTTGGCGCTTGTGTCTCCACATCTTTAGATTGATCAGCAATATCATCAAATGTTTTGCGGAGGACACGAGATGCGAGGTAGGTGGACCACACAAGTGATTTACATTTGCCAGTTTGATTGCGGATTCAGCTTTTTCTGTAGACACTCATTTTGATTCTGACATTTTTTTAAAAAGAATTGATCAATAAGTTTGTATATGACTTTTTTATGAATATAAGCAAGAACTGCAGAGAATCCGTCAAATGATAGTGCCAATATTTAGTATACCTTTGTTTATCTACTTTAAAGTCCGTAGTATTAAGTTTCTGTTGCCCTGTCAAACGTAGCAGCTGTGTTTATAATTGGAAAGTTAAGCTGATCCGTTTGACAGCTAGCTGTACTGGTGCTTTATACAAACCTACCGAATTGAAAAGACCATTACTCGTAGCCCACGCAGCCAGTCTGTTGTCTTCGTAAAAGCTACAAAGCCGGGTAAAAAGGCGATTCATCACTGCGGATTTGTGACATAGTAGATTGGCGACCAGTGTCTTCCCTTTCCCATCCCCCTTACGCCCCTTCTCCGAATTTTACCTGGGGTATTTATTCCGTTTATTGAAGAAGCTCTGTGTAGATAGGAATGTTTTGGTGCAGCATGTGCTTGGGGTAAAAAGTGGGATCGGCACGCAAGCTGAGCGACAAAAAAGAAAGGTCTTTTAAAGGGAAAGTCTCGGATATTGACAAATATGTCTTAAACAGCAAATATATATCGAAGAAAGTCAAAGTCGGTGTTATTTTGCTGTCACGTTTCTTGGAAACATGTTAAATGCGTTCTCTCCATGCAGAGCGCCATTTATCTTGTATTCCAGAGGGATAACCTCGATTTCAGTCACGTCATGTGACTTCGTCAGGCACGCAGTACCTATTTCTTTCTTCAGCCTCAAAATGGGGTTCCAAAGCTAGCTAAAATGAAAAGAGTATTTCTATAACCAACTTATATCACCAGTTAGAAAACGGTACATTTAACAGAAGAATGCCCGTCGTGGAAGACATCCTCTCAGAGATCTCCCAAATGGCCCCACTTCCACGTTCTTGCTCGCTCCAGAGATACTCCTCGTTAATCATGTCACAAGGGAGGTCTTCAGACTTCGTGTTCGAAAAAGTTAGGTACAGCATCATCCCTTAACTTCTGCCAGGGAGTCTTCTTGGAACATTTCCTGGAGAAAATGTCTTTCCCACAGTACTTCGTCTCTTGAGAAGGCTTCATCCACGACCTATGTTCGTTAACCAAGCACTTTTTCTCTTCCTGTCGGCTTCGTACATTGACTTGTCGTCTTTCAGTCGATTAGGGTGGGGATGCAAGATAACTCATCTGATACACCCCTGTCATATGGTCACATTTGAAAGCTCGACACCGTGGCATACTGAGAGCTTTAACAACTTCCCTCGAACAAGTGATCATAAAATGTAAACCCAGAAGATCATCACTGAAGATGTCAACTGCATTTATTTAAGTTTTGGCGTCTTCACTTTGACAATTACTGCGTATGTGACGTCATCCTCTGAGTGAGGCTGAGTCTGAAGGAGAAAATGGCGCACTACATGGAGACGACATACGAGACCGATTGCTAACACCAATAGCTTTTTAACATGTTACCAGGAAACGTGACAGCAAAAATAGCAACGGATTTGACTTTCTCAGGTATGTATTTGCTATCTTAGACATATTTGTCAATATCCCGGACTTTCGCTTTAAGGACCGTATCCAATAGAACGTCGGGAAGCTCCTTTTGCAGAGTAGGATAGAAATGGTTTTCATTATTGATATAATATGTTATGATATAATATAAATTGATATAATCCATTATTGATATAATATGTAAAATTTTTTTTGGTCCAAATTCACTTTAATTCAAACTTAAAAGAACAAGCAAGGAAGTTTAGGGTTTCCTCTCATGTTTAGATTATCATGTTTAAGAAACTTCAATCGAATGCTGCATTTAAGAGCTGCCCTTTATAGCCCCAAAGAGGCAAAATAGTCCGCCGATGGTCCCGTCTCTTTTAAAATATTATGTTGCCGCCTCGAAATTTAGTGGTTTGCTACTTTTAGTTGTTGTTTTAATCAATAGATGAAACTGCTCCAATTCGCATGTTTAGTAAGCTACACAAGCTGCAGGACTATTGCCAAATTTTAGATTGTAGGCCACGATAAATAATTCTCTGAGAAGAGAAAATTGAACCAAAACCAGTTTCGGCTTATGAAAAAGAATCAGAAAATAGAGACATATTTGGAATTTTACCCCCGGTTGCGTATTGTTAGAGCTCAACTCTATCACTGACACAGTTGGAAATTGTTAGAATAATGGAAAAACGCAGGGTTATATGTTAAGACTGCAAGCTGATCAATTCTGATGCAAGTCAAGGAAATGTTTCGTAATAGCAAATAGTGTGAAATTCAAAGTTACATAACAGTCAAATGTAGTGGTAAAGTGTTACGGAGGGTATTAGGTTTAAGATGTGTAAGATGATACTATAGTCTTTACGTAATACGTATCTTATTATTGCCATGATGGCATTTGAAACGTAAGATTAGGACAATGGTGCCCCTAGGCGATTGGATTGAGAATGCAAATGATAACGGTTACTACCGGAAGGACTTAGATCCTTGACTGGCACTACGAGCAAATCTCCATTTTTAACAAGGGCACTGCTAGAATGATGGTTGCTGTTTAGTTGACAGTCTGGCAACGACAACAGTACGCCAACGAATGTTATTTCTTATCCATAATTGATGATCAATAAAGCATGTACGTCAGGGACGTGCCGTCAGTGAATGCAACGCATGCACTGCATGCCTTAAAGATTTCAAGAGATAGCCTGTCACTTTCAT